>CAIGRB010144971.1:16809-53032 GCA_903798255.1 Fraxinus quadrangulata
CCAGCATTGCTCGTTACCACCATCACCCTTATCACCCACGCTAACACTGTCGCCAGATCCACCATCACTGTCGCACATCTACCTGCACAACAAACAAATTCCCCAACACCAAAACCACCACTACCACCATCACAAACAGCATCACCACAACAACCTCCAAATTCGGCTACCACAAAATCAGAAAAAGAAAGAGAAACGGAAAACCTTATCAACATCACAACAAGCACCACCATACCTCCACCACCGTTGGATCCAACAAAACCACAGCCGCCCAAACACCACCACCATCTCTACAACCCAACCGCGACTTCACAGCAACCAGGCAGCGCTCGAAAGCGTCGGGCAGTAAATAGAGGGAAAAAGGAGATAATGAGATGGGTATGGGAAGAACCGTACGCAGTGGCCCCAACTCTACCTCCATTTTCTGATTTTGATTTCTCCGGAAGGGACCGTCGCGAACCGCCCGGAATGGTCATTGTGCTCATCGCCACTCCAAATCAGCAACACCGTGACTCGCGTAGCGCAGTCACTACGCTTGGCTCAGATATGATGTACGGTGTTCACACCGTGAATATTATCCATCAGCACTTTACGGTGGAGTTTGGCACCGCCCTTTTCCAAACCTTTACCGTCGTTGAGCGGCAGCGTAGTGGGGATAAAGAGAGACTTCACTGCAGATCCGATAGGGGCTCACGACGCGCGGGTGGTGCCGACGGGTGGCGGCGACAGGGATAGAGATCGAGGGGAGATAAAATGGTGGGTCGGTAGTGAGAGAGAGATAGATGAGAGAAAATGAAATAATTAGGGTTTGAAATTGTGTAAGATTGATTTAAATAAAAATTAATTTAAAAATGATTAATTAAAATTTGATTTATGTATTATTAAAGTTGATTCTGTATTTTTTAAAATGGTAACTTAAAAACCTGTGTCGGTGTAATTTCCTCTTTTTTTTAATGTCTAATATCATTTCAATTTGGACTAATTTCAGTTACATTAAAATTTGTGATTTGAAAGGCCTTAAGTTGATTGAAATTGGATCAATGGTGAGTAAGATTAAGTTACATTCCAATAGAATATTATAAATTAAAAATATTGTAAAAGCTGTTAAATATATTATATCATGATCAAATTAAATATACATTAAATTAATTTAAATACATGTTGAATACTTACATATTATACCTATTGAATAAAATGAATTCAACATAAATACTAAAAATGTAAAATCATCAAAACTCAATACAAAATTTCCTCGTTTAAAGTGTTTAGTCAAAAATCACGTTAAAAAAATCGAGTCGAGAAGCCAATGCACAATAGCAATGAGAGACGGAAAAGACATGAGGCAGAGGGAATTTTTTTTCATTAAGTTTTATATTTTTGGTTTTAAGTACTGATTTTCTTTTAAATATTTTTTAATTTATTGAGTTGGGTTTGGTTGGGTTGCATTTAATTGGATTTTAATGGATAACTCGGGACCCAAAGCAATCCGACCAAAAATTTGATTTCATACCCCAAAACCAACCCAATTGAATTAAAAAATCAATCCAAACCGGTTGGTTTTGGTTGAATTGATCGATTTGACTTAGTCGAATTGATTTTTGTCCAACCCTATTTATAATTTATGTTAATTTTGCGATTTTTTTTTTTTTTTTGATTGTGTTTTTAGAAATTGATGTAAAAAGGATTTTTTTTTTTTTTGCATCAAAATTGAGTGACGGGGCTTTGATTAGTGACTTTACCCAAAAAAAAATTTGCGGCCGTTATGGTTCTTGAAAATGTTAATTAGGTAGTAAAAAATATTGTATATTTTCAAGTATATAATAATTTTGTAAAATGATAAATCGTTTAAAAATATTTAATCAGAGTCTACGAAAATTTAACGAAACTTCTATTAATTATTAACGAATTCATAGAAGTCACCTATCGGTTCATGGATTCCACAAAAATCGTTCATTTAAAACATTCGATAGAAATTCTTAAAAATCTCAATTGAACACACCCCCTATAATACAGTTTCGGCAAGATCATAAAGTTACTTCTAGCCATTGTGTTTCATTGGGATAAAAATCACATTTTTAATAAAATGTTAATTATATCCCATGAATTATGTAACTAAAATTAATTATTATTATTTTTTAATTTCAATCAAGATTTTTAGCTAAAACAAAAAAGAGCTTAACTATGACTACATTTTTCTAAATAAAATTGAATTGTTTTTTAATTCTTTCTATTGTTTTTTCTTGAAACTTTCATTAATTAACATATCTCCTAGTTTCTATCGAAATAATTCATTTACATACTTTCAAATTATGAAAAAAATAAATTGTCACACTTTTTATATTTATTTTTAAAATATAAGAGGCTAATAATATGCTCTACCTAATGCACCATTTGGACCAAATTCATTAACATGGCATTTTCGCCATTAATTTCACTTTTCATTGCAGAAAATATTATTTTTATCCATTCATTCAATTAAAAGTTGTGAAACGATGGATGTACCCTCTTATTTTAATAAAATAATAATAATAATAATTAATTGCAATCGTAATCCTAATTTTTTTTGAAAAAAATATTTAAATTTTTTAAAAAATGAACTCGAGAAAAAAATATTTTTTATTTAATATAAGACAAACAATGGCATAGTTTGATTTACTAGCAACATTTTAGCCCCTATTTATCATCAATTTTATCAAATATTGTTTGTTACAGCAAACAATTTCCACCACGTATTCACTCAATAAAATATTCTATACACAAACCAATAAAATTACTTTACTTTCCAAGCACATATTCTCTAAAATATACTATTCAAAACTCTATTTCTTCTCCCAAAATGGGAGACAAACAAGCAATTAGTGTTTAAAGAACATTTTGCGCATATTAAGTAGTAAATTTAAATGTTTTTTTATATATTCCAATAAACTCTCTATTTTTAACTCTTTATTTTACCTTTTTCCCAAAAACTTGTGCGGTTTTTAATAATTTCTAATTAATATATATATTTTGAATATTAATGACCAATAAAATTGAATATAATTTGAATGCTTGGAGTATTGAAATATGTAATTTATTATTTCGACCATTATTAAGTACAACTAGAGATTGCAGTGATAATTTCAATCTATACTTTAAAAAAGTCAAGAACCTCTTTCATATACTCCCTGCACTATTGTTCGAGCCTCATTTTTAATTTAAAAAAAATGAGTTTTGTAATAATAATTTTTTGAAGGTTATGTCGTTAAAAATTAAGAAAAAAACTTAGATTCATGTGTATATTGTTTTATTGAAAAAAACACGTGATTGAAAATGAGCTTGGGGGAGTTTTTAAATGATATGGCCAAACATGGACTAAATACAATATTCTATATTTTAAAGATTGGATTATTTCCAATAGGCTATTTAAAAGTGAAATATTATCTACTTTAAATAATTAACCCTTAAAAATTATGTTCTAATAGACTATCCAAATTAATATTTTAAAAATAGAAAATTGGTTTGACTCTCCAGTTTGAAGAGTAAAATCTAACCTCTATGATTAAATGCATTTAAAATATTCAATTTTCATTGCTCGTAAATTGATCCGATTAAATAGTATATACAAAGATAATGATGGGAATTTAATAATTTGGATGAAACTACTGAAAATAAAAGATAATGAAAAATAATAAATACATATTCGAAGTGATAAAATTATGTGTTAAGGATAATTATATTGTTTGAGTAATTAAAAATTTCGATTCTATAAATTTATAGACGCTCTCTAAATTATAAAATATTATATTTAAAAATATAAAGCCTCTTGAATATCAATAAATACTAAATAGACTTTATTTTAATTTTTGAAGTAGAGTGTGTTTGACCTTCCAATTTTGGAAATTCGAAGTCACTATCTATCATCGCTTTGCAATGATTACATTTAGCATTTGTTTGGTATTAGTTAATCTAAATCAAAGTTAATAATTAATTTTAACTACATATTTATGAGTTCAAATAGAGAGCATTGTTGAAGTGAATAAAAATCTACTCTCTAAATTAAAGATATATTCTATTACAAATAAAGGAACATGTGTACATGGAATATTTGATAGAATCTTTACTGACGTTGATGTGGCAGTAAATGATTGGATTGTTTTTTCCTCTTTACATCTTCCAATCAATTCTCACCACGTGTTTGCCTGTCAAAATTTTCTATTGGAATTTTCTTTACTTATAGCATGATTCATGGATAAAATGCTCACTAGCAAGAAGTTCTCAAATATATTAATAAAATAGGATGAAAAATCAATATATATTTCTTGATAAAACAAAATGAAAAGCAGAAAAATGAAAGTGTGGTTAGAGTGTATAAAAAATTTACATTTTAAACTTAAGAATGCTATTTATTATTTAGAAGATGTTCTTTATAAATATAGAATTCAATGCTTGTTTATCTTTGTCCATTTAACCTTTTTAAAGCCAATTACAAATAATTAGCCCTCCAAGGATTAAATTATTCCACTTTACAAAGACCGAATACATCGAAAAAAGCGCTAATGATTAATTGCTAGACAATAAAAGTTTACCCTCGTTTGATTTAGTTAAAAATAAATTTTAATAAAAATGGATAAAATATGCGATTGAAAAAATGATGAAGTTGTGAATTTTGTGATTAAAATTAATTATGAACTTTTTCTTTAATTTTTATCAGTTTTTAAGCCGAACCAAACAGGCTTAGATCGTATTCTTCTATTATTCTTTTGTGGAAAAAAAAAAATACATGATTAAATTGAAATGTAAAATGAAGTTGGGATACTGTTTTGAAACAAAACATAGATGGTTCCCTAAAACGAAACTCTGGTAAAAGGTCAGTTACCAACAGTGTTTTTCATCAAGATATTTCCATTTGCTGGTCTCTCCCCGTACCCCACTCTCCCCCTACTCCCACTCTCAGGCTTCACTGTGTGAAAATGAGGAAAATTTCTTCAACACCTGTTGTTCTATTCATTCTGGTCCTCCTCTCACCCATCTCTTCTGTCACGGCATTGCTTCAGCTGCCTATTAGCCCATCGAATCAGGCAGAGAAATTGATCCGAGAGCTCAATTTGTTCCCTAAGGAAAAAATCAATATCGTAGATGATCGCAGTTTCTCCGATGGACCCAAAATTGTGGAGAAGGCGTTCAAGTTTCCCCACTTGATTGATGCTGACGGAGTATCACTCCAAGACCTAGGCCATCATGCTGGATACTATCAAATTCAACACTCTCATGCCGCTAAGTACAGTCTGGAAAAAACCCTATATCTAGCAGCCTTTTTGTTTTGTTTTTGTTCGGCTGTTGGTATTCCATCTTCTAGTGTTGCTAGTCTTTTGGAGCAAGTTTACTTTCTCTTTCATATTGATATTACTAAATTAGCTGTGCTTCCTCCCTTTCTCGGTTTGCTACTTCCTCTTTTTCGGGGACAAGTTTTTTTGAAGCAATAGTTGAAGTGAGGGGGGCAAGTTTACTTTCTCTTTCATTTTTGATATTTCTAAATGAATCGTGTTTTCTCCCTTTCTTGGTTTGATACTTCCTCCCCTTGTGGGGCAAGTAAATTTTTTTCTTTTTATTTTTTCGTTTTTATGAAACATGTAATAGTTTGAAGCAAGGGGCAATTTTACTCTAGTTTGTTTTTTTAGTAACTATTTGGCTTTCCCATTAGTGTAGTATTTTTTAATATTGTTTACTTTTTTGAAAATTTATCTATTTAGCCCCTATTTTATGGCCATCATTTGGGATTTTCAATGTTTTGAATAGCGAATTTTTGGATAATGTGCAGTTAAAATGTACTGAAAAGTTTTGGTTGGGAAAAGTTTTATTGTGTGAACTTGCCCTTGAAAATGAATTCGTAGAAAAAAGAGTTCTGAAATAAAGGATGTCAAACAGGGGCTTAATCTTATTTGAGTACGAGAAATATCACTCGAAAAACCTGTCCGTCCTGATTGATCACTGATGCCTGCCATTTTATCTTAGTACTATTTCATGCTATGTTATTCATATTTATTTTTATACTACGGGCTTTTCAAAATTATAGTTTTTTCCAATTTGATAAATGTCAATTTGTTTGTTCATAGAACATAGGTGAGGAATATCAACATGAGAAAAGGGCGAAATTGATCAAAATACGTAAATGTTGACATTCAAGTCTGGACTAAATGATCTTATACGATTTGGTGACGTTGTCATATTTCTTGCTCATAGATGTGAAAGCCTGCAGTCCAGTATGTACTGAATTTCATAGTGTATTATACGTGGAGCTTGGTGGTCTTTTCTAGTTTTCATGATTTTTTTTCTTTAACTGTACTTGGTTTTCTAATGGTTTTGTGTCTATTGTCATAGCTCAAGCATTTCTGCATCTGGTTATTTTTGCATATTTGTGATTAGTACATGTGGATGTATAGATATTGTATTTTTGTACCATGTTACCTAACAATCCTTGAACTGAGAAATCAAATAAGATAATTTAACCTGCTGCCTTCTCAGTATGTTGGCGAAAAAATTGCTGTTTTAGTTCAAGTTGCTCAGTGTTACATGTTCAGTTGCAATCTGACGGCTGAAAAGGAAGATAATTGGGAAGAAACGCAGATAGTTTTAGATAATCTTCTTGAGGCAAATTGGTTTGATTTCACTGGCTAATAATGATTGATAATTTTCATTTGCTCTGCACATGGCAGCAGCCAATGTATATTTTTGAAAAATTAACTTTATGATCAAAATGGAAGTTTTCAATTTACATTCTGTTTTTACATATTGTTCTTCCCCTTGAAACATTTAATCTGCCTTTTCTTTTTGGTAGCTTCCATGTTCGATGTTCCTTCTTGAGTACAACCTCCGTGATATACAGTGTCTGGATTGGGGCTAAACTACTTTTAATGGTTGCAGAATGTTTTATTTTTTCTTCGAATCACGTAACAGCAAGGAGGACCCTGTAGTTGTTTGGTTGACTGGAGGGCCAGGATGTAGCAGTGAGATGGCTCTTTTCTATGAAAATGGGCCTTTTAGTATTGCCAATAATTTGTCTCTTGTGTGGAAAGAGTATGGGTGGGACAAGGTAATTTTAAATTTTTTTTTCTATGCTGGACATGAGCATTTATTTCTAAATACTATGAAACTAATAGATCTGAAGTAAGTGCCTAGATGGATTCACTTGTGTGTATCAGGTGTACTTGTTATTTCACATATTCTTTTATTTTCTTCTTTTGCTTTCCCAGATTTGATTAAAAGGTTTTTACGCATGCAAATAATATCTCTATTTCTAATTTTTGTTTCTTTTTATTGTAATATATATATGCTTCTCATGTTGTTAGATATGCATTCCATAATCATCACTGATGCACTTTAACTTAAATGAGCATCAGCACTTTCAACGCCTAGCTGCCTTCATTCACCGGGGATGGGTGATTGAAATGGAAAAATGATCACTTGCCCAATTGGTAACAAGATTCAACTTAAGTTTCCCATATGATGGAGGTTTGGGTTCGAATCCTGGGGGACGCGTCAGATAGCCGTGAGGGGTAAGATGAGCATAGGCCGTCCCAAAGCGGACAGCAAATATGATATGATAACGATTCCGGCTCAAGGTCGGGTCGTTACAATGAGTGCGCGCATTTGTGTGTTTTCCTTTCTCTCAACAACTACCTGCCTTGCCGAGTGCTTTATTAACCTTTCTTTTAGTATGGCTTCCATATTGAATACTAATTTTGATGAGTTTGACCTCATTTTTATGATCTCATCATTGTAGTTCTGACTATATAATATAATCCTAGATCTTTTTGAGTTGACTTTATCTGAGTATCTTCTTTATCTACAGAAAAATGCCATCGGTAGTACTTTTCTTGGATAATCAGAGTCTAGAATCTCATAGTAGCTTTGTGAGGGAGGTTATTGTTTTCAAAAAATTACTGACAGTTACCTGACGTTCTTAAACTCAGGATCTATGCTTGATTGTTAGATAGAAGGATAGCTGCAGGGCATTCTATTTAAATGCTGATTTAGCTACTTGGACCATTGATGTGATACATTTTCGCTTTTAAATTTAAATTGTATACAATGATTAATCTCACGATAACATTCATCTTCTTGAAGAAAATTGATATAATTCCTATGATTATTTTGTAGGTTTCGAATATTTTGTTTGTTGACCAGCCTATTGGGACTGGCTTTAGCTATAGCACCGACAGACATGACATTCGCCACAATGAAAAGGGTATTAGCAATGATTTATATGACTTTCTACAGGTTAGTTTCGTTGCTTTCTTTTTGTTTCCATCTGGTTTGCTGGTTTGTGATAAGATTCAAATTAGATAGGAACAATTGCTTAATGAAATACTCAAGAATTAAACTAGCTAAGGGGATGAATGTTGGCTGGATTAATGGAAAACTGATATTTTATGCTGAAGATAGTGTAAAGATTACAGAAAAGAAACAGATAGCCTTTCGAGAGGGCTAATCCTCTCCAATTTCTCAAACTGCTCAAAATTTACCTACCTTACGAACGACCCTCCTACCCACCTATATTCCCTTCCTTGTAACTGATTTTGTCTGTGTCATTTTGTTTACCAACAGAATTTGTTGCTCCATCTCTCCTGCCAGGCGCCTTTATTGAATGGGAGGCGTATCAGTTTGAAGGAACTTTTAGGGCCTTGTTATTAATACAATAGAAACTAGAAAATTCAAATAAACACTACCAATTTGGGTGATAGCAAGTGTAAGCAAAACGGTGAAGTATGCTGACCTCCCATGTAGTGGAGGATTGGACTAAAAAAAAAAATTTGAAGCCGGGCTAATATGTTAAAAAAATAAAAATAAAAATAAAATTAAAATTCCACTCGAATATATATTTTTTACATATAAATTTCTTTTACGCTACAAAAATTGAATGGACTGCCAGCTCCCCCTAAATCTGCCAGTGTTCCCATGAAGAGTGATAGAAGACTTCTCATCAATAGATAACCAACTATTTTAATGATGTTTATATGACATTCTAGTGGTAGCAATCTTTCCTATGTGTAACACCATTTACCATTTTCATTATATCTATCTTCTTATTCATTTTAATCCTCCTTCAGCTGTTGCTTTGGATTTTTGAGTAGCCCGCTATGGCCTTATGTGATATAATTGCTGATATACATTCTCTGTCAGTCCCAAAGGACTCTGGTTTGAATTGGCATAGAGTTAAGGGGGCACAATCTATATAATATCATCTCATTCACACTATATAATTTTTTTGAAGTTACTCCCTCTTTTTTCTCCGAAGTGTATGCTTGGTGAAGAAATTAAGGGCCATTAAGTGCTTTCTTTATTTTTATGAGTTTATATTAGAATTTGGAATGGATGCTTGACCTTTTGAAAATGCAAAGGCATTTTGGATAAATGAAAATAGAGGCAGTCTTTTTGGGACAGATGGACTACGATTCTAATTTCAATCCCCTAAAACCTGAGGCACATACATTTTCTACTTGACCCAGTATCTTTGCTGCACTCTGCCTCTAATGCATCACAGTGCAAAGTTCCCCCTCCCATGCTTCTATCTGTTCAGGTTCGAGCCACAAGCCCGTAGATACTAAAATCCAAGCAAGCAAGTACATGTGGGAACATACATAACCAGTATTACACTATCACATCCTCCATTAAGCATTTACTATTATCCACCCACCTCAATATAGTTCCTGGTTGTTCTGAAGTGCTGTAAAATTGAATAAACATTTTCCGAGGAACCTGTTTGTAATTGACTGGTCATATGTCACTCGGAGGGATGAGGTGTTGGTCAATGATTGAGCTCTAATCTTGTTCATCATGTGAAGCATCAGAAATAAAAACGATAAGAGCTATGGGAAATTATGAATGTTAATAGTTACTAAAGACACTACTGAACATGCTGGTGTCAGAAATTTATAGGTTTGCTCATAAAAATGGGAATATATGGGAATGTTATGAAACTGGCCCTGAAGGTTGTCATTATAGAATACTCTGGAAACTTTTTTTATTTCTTGAATGCAACTCTACGTTGATGTATTATTACTAATGATAAAGAGATATTTTCATGAATTTTCTCATCTTCTTTCAGTTAAAAGGAAAATGAGTTGGTAATTTAACCTTCGGGAAAAAGAAATGAAAGGATTCCTCTTGTTGGCCGTTTCTCACAGACTCATAATAAATTATACGTTTTTCATTGAAGAGAATGCTTATTGGGGCAGTTTTTTTTTTGGGTATAGGCATTTTTTAAGGAGCATACGGAGCTTGCGAAAAATGATTTTTACATAACTGGAGAGTCATATGCTGGACACTACATTCCTGCTTTTGCTGCTCGAGTTCACCAAGGGAACAAAGCAAAAGAAGGAATACACATAAATTTGAAGGTAGTTACCTGATGTGTTACGCGGTAGGATTTTATGATTATTTTACTTCATCTTACATGAAATGGTTATACAGGGATTTGCTATTGGAAATGGGCTTACTGATCCAGGAATTCAGTATGCTGCTTATGCTGATTATGCACTGGATGTGGGAATAATTACACAGTCTGCTCATGATCGTATCAATAAGATCCTTCCTTTGTGTAAATCAGCAATAAAGCTTTGTGGTAATGCTGAATATTATTTTCCTTATAACGTTTTAGCTCATTCACAAGAATCCAATTTTAAGATCTCTGTCTAGCTCATTTTCCCTCTGCAGAAGGACTCCTATATCTTCTTGTTGGAAATTTATATACATTGTTTCGCCCATTTTTTGGTGGTACATTAGTTGGAGGTCTTCATTCCATTTTTGAGCACTATGAACTACTATGTTTCAGTGCTGAAGCTGCTGTTAACTTAAATGCACATTATTTTTTTGTTTCAGGCACTGATGGGACAATCTCTTGCATGGCTGCCTATCTTGTTTGCAATACCATATTCAATTCTATCCTAGCACGTGTTGGTGATATGAATGTAAGTACTAAAACCTATGATTCCATTTATTTTGATATTTGGGGTTTGTAATATACCACGGGGTTTGGTTTAGACACCATTCGTTCCTACTCTCGTGGCACCAGAACATAGCGAAGCATATAAACTTAATAAGAATTATATGGCTGCAGGTTAGCATCATTTCAATGATACTATGGAGTTTGCATTAAATAAGTTGTTTTATAGTATCATTGGATCCCAAGCAAATGTGTATAATTAAACAAGAAACGGTAAAGTCTTTATGAATGCAGAAGATTTTAACAGGATCTGTTTTAAGTTATAATCTGTTGGTGTTTTCACTTGCAGTATTATGACATTAGAAAGAAGTGTGAAGGCAGCCTCTGCTACGACTTCTCAAAATTGGAGAAGTTTCTCAACCAGAAGTCTGTCAGGGATGTGCTTGGAGTTGGGGATATAGATTTTGTCTCGTGCAGTCCTACTGTGTACGATGCCTTGCTTATGGACTGGATGCGAAATCTTGAAGTCGGCATTCCTACTCTTCTCGAGGATGGAGTAAAGTTGCTCGTGTATGCTGGAGAATACGATCTTATATGTAATTGGCTTGGTGAGTTATTTTTTAATGATGTTTTTTTTTAAAGAAAAATACTTGTATTGAAGTTTGCCACCTATTGTTTTCTTGGATAGGAATATTTGAAGTCTTGTCCCCAATCAATTTTTCTTATTGATTTTAGGTCCCTGAACTTTCATTTTTGGTGTGTGAGGTTATTTTCCTCTAAACCACTCATTCCTTCCAAAAAAAATTAAAAATGTGAAAGGACTCTGAAGCTTAAAGATCAACACCCCATATACTCTATTTGGGAAAGTCCATGAACCATAATTTTCTATGTCGATGTTGTTCAATGTTCAACTTGAATTTGTTTGTGGTTGTATTTAGCATATATTCGCCTGATAATCGAGCAGGTAACTCGAGATGGGTTCATGCTATGGAATGGAGTGGTCAGAAAGAGTTTGTAGCATCTTCTGAAGTTCCTTTTGATGTTGATGGTTCCGAAGCAGGATTATTGAAAAGCCACGGGCCTCTTAGTTTCTTGAAGGTATCTCTCTCGACACGTCAATTCTGTTTCCTAGCTAGACTACTTGTTTAGCAAAGCACTGATCATCGTGTTTGATGGCAAACAGGTCCACGATGCTGGACACATGGTTCCCATGGATCAACCCAAAGCTGCCCTTGAGATGCTGAAGAGATGGATGCAGGGCTCACTTTCTGAATCCAGATCCTCTGTCTACTCCGAAAACCTAGTTTCTTCCATGTAATCTGAATCCTCTTGAGAACTTGGTTTCTTCAATGTGATCACAAAGTTTAATTTCCTCTCTCTGAATGATAGCTGTAAATCATTATGTAAACATCCATAAGTATCTGATGAATGACGAACAATGCTTGTCTAAATCTGTTTTGAACGGAGATTGACTACATGCTTGTGAATTTAAATCATTAAAAGTTTTTAAGTAGTAGAAAATTAAGTCACCTATTTACTTGTTAGCTTATGCTTGCAATTAGATCTTGGAACGGAAATTCGTTAAAAATAAAAATAAATTTCGATCTATAAAAATTTTTCTCCTTAATTAACTGGATCTTGTTGTTGGGTGCATTAATCCGAATATTATTTAACTATATTTTCATTAAACCAAAGAATTGAGTGGCAAAATTGTCCTATTTTCAAATGGTCACTTCTGTTGTGAGTGTGATTGCAAAATTTTGAAATTGAAGACGAGTTAGAGCTATAAATTGTTAAATATGTAGTTGGATGATTTACAATTGATTTTTAAATACATTAATTAATTTTAAATTTTACGGCCATGATATGATTGCTTGACATGTTTACGTGAAAATATATGGCCACGATATAATTGCTAATTTTTAACTTTTGCATAGATTGTAACGTTAAATTTAGTAATTTGGGTAACTAAACTGAAAATTCATTGAAAGTTCAATGACCAAAAATGAAATTAACCTCGAAACTCCACTTCGTTTCAAGAGGAATCGTGCTAGACTGCCACTGCCAGTCGTAGGTTATAACGACTCAAAATCGTGCGTTGGTTTAGCAACTTTAGCTTGACATAAATTAAAATGGGGGAGATACATAAAGAACCATCGAGAAATCGCTGCATTCACAATTCCACACACAAACATGTCTCGGAAGAGGAACTACAGCGACGATGAAGACGACGAAACCTTCTACTACCGCTACGCCACCGCAACCTCTGCCGCCGCCTCACAGCCAACCTCTTCCTCGACAGGGAAACCCTCACGTGGAGATGGAGGCAGTGGCGGCCTAGCCCCATCAAAATCGACAGTCTACGTCAGCAATTTAGACTACAGCCTTACAAACTCTGATCTCTTCACAATATTCTCCACTTTTGGAAAAGTGGCCAAAGCCACCGTCCTCAAGGATCGCATCTCGCGCCAGAGCCGTGGAGTGGCCTTTATCCTCTTCGTCTCGCGCGACGATGCGATAAAGGCCGTTAAAGGAATTGACAAAAAAATCCTCAATGGGAGGACACTACGCGCCTCCATTGCCACGGACAATGGTCGTGCTTCGGAGTTTATTAGGAAGAAGGTGTACAAGGATAAGAGTAGGTGTTATGAGTGCGGTGAGGAGGGGCATTTGTCGTATGAGTGTCCGAGGAATTTCTTGGGGGCGAGGGAACGTCCTGTGGCCAAGAAAGGGCGGGGTTCGGGTGGCGGAACTGGAGGCGGAACTGGAGGCAGAAATTATGATTGGGATGATGAAGGGGAGGAGCATGTTTTTGAGGCGGAAAATTGGGCTTCGGTAGTGGATGGTGAAGGGGCGGAGGAGAGACTGTTGAGAAGTGAAAGAGAAAAGGAGGAGGTAAGGAAGGAGAAAAGAGAGAAGAAGAAAGGATATTTTAGTGATGAGAGTGATGAAGAAGAGTGAATATTTTGGAAATGAAAAATGGAATTTTGAGAATTTTTCGTTTCCATTTGGTTAAAAGACGTGAAGATTTATTCAGTTGATTATGATGTTGAAGTGTAAAGAGTACTTGCTTATAATGGTGTTATTTTGAGGTACATTGTTTTTAATCTTCTATAATTCTATTAATCTGTATATATGGTTGATGCGATATTAGCTGCGTGTATTGGAGAAAGTAAATATCTATAATCAGTTTTATAATGTTATGTTATGGATGATCAATTGACTACTGCAGTTGATTATAATTTGAGCTTATGTGGAAATGTTGTATCGGACTAAGAGGAAATTCGGCCGACCTTAAATCTAGTGGAAACAGGCTTAGTTTGTTGTCGATAGATTTTTTTTTTCTAACTTAAAAGCTTCTAATATTTTACATTTGTTGGATACTTTTCATTGTAAATTTACATTTAAAATTGAACCTTGTCCATGACACATGATGTCGGACTAATGGTACATCTTATTTTGATGTTTGTTGTTAGAATTGAACTATTGAACTGTGGTTATTATCTAGAGATTGTTGGAAATTTGACTGTTATGACGTTGTAATTCATGTATTTGGCTTGTGAGTTTGAGAATTGCCTGCTTGAATTTTGTGAAGCATATTTTGGCAGCATGCTTGTTTGCAACATGATCTTCAGCATACTTAAAGTGGTATTATTCTAGTTCGAGGCCCACGAGAATTGTCTAGCCATATTGATCGTATATTAATTATATCTGTGAATTGTGCACTGGTAGCTTTATAGTAATGCCATAATTGAAGGACTTGTTTCCCAATGTTCTGGTAACTTTTAAAGGTTTTTAAGATAAATTTAAGGCTGATAACTCTTGAAGATTTTGAACCTGTACACTGAGTTGATGTACAGATGAAGATAGTAATTATGGATTCTCCTTGTCAAAATGTTGTCATTACTATTAGTTTGGTGATTGAATCGCAAGCCTGAAGACAAATGAAGTTCTCTATAGAAGGTTCTAACTACTGCCAATAAACTATTCAATAGTTGTTGATATTGCATGCATATAAATTTGACTTGTAGAGGTTGCTTTGAGGTCTATGATGAGTTGGTTTCGATGGGTTGAAGAGCCTTGTTAGCCTGTTACAATTACAAACACAACATAGGGATTGGGTAGAACTCTTCCATAAAATTGACTGGTAAGGGTTGGGTACCAGATGATTATAAGCCCACAAGCCAAGTCATAACTTGGGCAGGGCATAATTAGAGTCATTGCCTTCCGCCCATTCTTTTAGAATCAACGCCAACAGTCGTCTATATTCCTAAGTATATGACTTCACTGAACCGGTTGAAGTAGCCCCCTCATGCTGCTCTGTCCCGACTAGGGTTATTTCCATGAGGGCGATTTAAGTAACTAAAAATTCTTCGATCCTCATTTTTAAAAAAATACATTTTTCTCTTTATTCTTTTCAACCACACATTCTTTGATAAAATAATATTACACGCAAATCTAAAATTTTTCCTTATTTTTTAACCACATTCTCAATCAATCTACTGTTTCAAAATGCATTCTACACCAAAAATGGGGTTTAAACAGGCCCTAGTCTACAAGCCAAGCCTTCACTTATTGACGTGAGACATAGTTATTACGAAGTCCTTTTGATAATGTCTGGTGGGTTTTAGCAAATAATGAACTTTTTATTTTCAATTTTAGGGTCCTGCTGATCTCCCTGATAGATGCTTGGCTGCTGTAACTTCTCCTTGTTAAATGTTACCTAATAGACAGGAGTTTATAGTTGTTTTTAGTATTGAGAAGGAAGATGATCACTTACTGTAATGTAACAGCAATATATTTGACACTCATTTTTTGGAGAATAGAATTTTTGGAATAGTGATTGATGGGAGAATGTGTATGAAAAGTTTTAGATTTGTGTGTAATATTATTTTATTGGGAGAATGTGTGGTTGAAATGAAGAAAGAGAAAAAAATGAGAATGAGATGAGAATGGGTGCCAAACATGGACATAATTTTATTTCAACTCTAGATCATTCCTTCTAATATGGCACTGTCAATTTATTGACAATATAAAGAGGGTGTTTGACACCCATTTTTTGGAGAATAGAATTTTTGGAATAGTGATTGATGGGAGAATGTGTGGTGGAAAAGTTATGAAAAGTTTTAGATTTGTGTGTAATATTATTTTATTGAGAGAATGTGTGGTTGAAATGAAGAAAGAGAAAAAAATGAGAATGAGATGAGAATGGGTGCCAAACATGGACATAATTTTATTTCAACTCTGGATTAAGTTTATGACAAATTTTGAAGTTTGTGTACCCTGCACAGTACTTTATGGTGGAAAAAAATGGATAAAATCTTGTTTATTGTATTGTCGAGTCCTTTGTATGCGTGGGTTCAATCTTAGTACATCCATTTTTGGTGCATCTCCATTTTTTTGCAGTGAAAGCCTTACTCTGAAGAAGGCCATTTTAATTATTTCGTGCTCGGAAGTTTACTAATTTAAGTGATGAAAGCTGATTTTTAGAGCATTAGTCTGAGAATTGGGGTTTTATCTCCACGTTTTCAAAATGTAAACAAGCTTACAGTTGCAATAGATCTCTCAAACATATCTAGCAATAACTGGAGCAGAATGTGAAAAAGGAATAACGTTGCTGTATTTAAATTTATTGGCAATAGATTGTTGTTGTTCCAACCATGTGCTTCTGTACGTCGTGACATTATCACGGAGCTCCTTGCAAGCTTCATTTCCTCTCCTTTTCACTTCCAATCTCTGAGTCGATTGAGTAAATAATGCATGAGTTGACGAGAATTGTGTGCACATTGGCTATCCAAAATAAGAAGCCTTATTAGGTTGGCGTTTAATATATTGTACACTTTTTTTCCTAGGCCACGGCTCGATGTGTTAAATGGTGCATTGAGAAACGTGTTAGGTCGTTATGTGAAGGGTATTAAAGCAAGCCTCTTGTGTGTCATAGTTTGTGGTGGCCCCTCTTGCATTGAGAGTGAATTATAGGTTTTTTTTTTTGTTTCCTTTCATTTTTCTATTTTTGTCAATAATTGCTTTTGATAATAATATAATGATTATTCGCTTGATTCATGACATGAACTTCTTTTGACTTGTGTTATTCATGGTCAGAGGGAATTGTGCCATCTTGCATCATGTTCTGAAACAAAAGCAATATGATTTGAAACAATTTATAAATAGATAATAGCTAAGTACAGATATGCGATCAATTCAATCGGATTGAGTCGCCTAGATGGGAACGACTTCGACTTCTTTAACTCCATCCTTGACGAACACAACTGAGTAAATACACGGATCAACTCAGAGGGGTGCAGATTGGATGGGGGAGATCTTGAAACCAATTAGCTTGGAAAGCTTAATCATTGTGAAACAAGCGCCAAGTCGGTCAAGTAATATTCTTTCCCCGTGATGTACTTGAAACATGGTAAAAAATATATAAATTTTTTGAAAATTGATGAATATAATTACTATTTAAATGTCAAAGATCAATGTTTTTGTTCGTTATTTACAACGTGATATTGCAAGTGTATTGAGCGTGGACAGAATAATAAAGTGAAACAGACGTTAAATGATCGAGCTTTGGGACTCGAGGGATTTTTTATATATCGACATTGCATGATTTAATGTGCATACAAATGTAATGTCCACCGTTAATGATTTGCCACGTGGCAACATAGATGGCAAAATTGTTCAATCCCACCATGCATTGCCCCAATTGCATTGGGTATTTGGATGAAACGGGGGACACGATCCTACTCCAAACTTGATCCACGTATTATTTCTTTTCTACATATTTTATGTAATACAATTAAAATTTTATTTTAAAATTAAATAATAAAAGCTTAAAATGAGCCTGTAAACATGAATATTTTCATCCACAAGCAGGGCAAGATTCAGAAGGGTAATATCTGATCTTGCTCCATTGCCATCCCTACATGGCAACTTCAGTGGAGGTACACACAAACTTGTGCCAGCCATGAGTCCACTATTTCTTGGCTTCTAGCTCGTGAGGTGCTACAGGAAATGTGATCGTGCAGTACTATTTATCAATAATTTCATTTTCAAAATTAATTTTCAACTTCTACGATTTGGCATCCTTTTAGCTACCCAGTTATAATTGGTTTATATCAATAAAAGTCCAATGTTAATTTCAATTACACGTTCATGATTGCTATCTATTTATTTTCTATACATATTTTATGAACTACTATTATTTCTCTTTATAAATTTGGCAAACAAAGGCTTAATCTTAAGGAATTTAAGAAAATGTCGTTTTGCTCGAAATATTTAGAAAATTTCACCATTTTCCCAACTTCAAACTTTTCATTCACTTGTACTCTTATTTCTTTATTTTAACTCTTTTTGTTCGGCCTCCGTTTGGTAGGCATTTTTGTGGAGAGAGTGCATTTTTTTGGTTGATATGATGAGAAATATGTAATTGAAAAAGAAGGAAAAATTATTAATGTGATGAAAAATATTATTTTATTAAGAAATGTACGGTTAAAAATAAGTAGAAAAATGAGAATGAAAAATATAATACGGCTCAAATAGAAGCCCAATAAAATTTGTTCTTCCCTCTTAAAAATTCTAAAATATATTCCAAAAAATTCAGTTACAATCTCTTGCATGCATAAAGTACCGCAACTTATTTCTCCAATTGATCCTCGAATCGTACAAAACAGAAAATAAAAAGAGCTCATACACGCACAATGTACAACCCATCAATGCACTTTTTCGCAAAATTGACCATTCTGTAATTCTTGTTTCACGGGAGTCCATTTCGTTCATCATTTCCAGCTCACATCCTCTTTTTCTCCCTCAAATCATTAATTAGAAGCAAAAAAAGTTAAAATTCCCCCCAAATAAATCACAAATTAATTCAATCATAAAATAAGTGTTCCGATCCGTTTTTTTAAACTCAGTGCCGGACAGATCCAGTAAGCTCGTTATCTCTCTCATAATCGCACGTATATATACACCAATATGTATCTACATATGAAATCCTATTTATTATTCTAATATAATTCTAAATCCTACAATTAAATTTTGATAGCCCAATTTTTGCCCCATTCATTTACTTAATTGTGTTTGTATAGGACCTGTGAATATTCTGAAGGATAGAGATGGGAATCTTTGACGGACTTCCCATTTCCCGAGATAAATCGGTGAGTTTTTTACTTTGTTTTGTTACCATTCGACTCTTGTTTCATGTGTTTCTATAAGCAGAAGTACGGAAAATAACCTATATAGAATGTGCAATAAGGTTCATGGCGAAATGTGGGTTGGTGTTGAATTGTTGTTATATTTAAGCGTTTTATTTTCGTTTTGAATTTTTGGGTCCAAATTAATGGTCGTAGCTTGATATAAGGCAAGTTGTAGGTACATTCATATGCTGGGTAAGTTAGTTTCCTAACGTTCTTTACTTGATTTCAATTGGGAATTTGTATCCATCTATAGCTTCGGAGAAATTCTGTTTTCTATAACGACCTAATCTGAAATGAGTCCCTTGATGCATGTCATTCATGAGGCTAGCTTAACGCATGTGTTCTAAGTAATGTAGTGTCTAAAGAAATGCATCCAAGTTGAGCTTGGCTCTACTTTTCGTAATTTTATTTAATATGCTTGGTGCTTTAGTGAAAGTTATGATGCAATTAACACGTTAAGGACATAATGCTGTTTACTCAATTTAAACTGCGAATGAGTAAATTGAGCTTTGCGGCGAAGCTCAGGTTGGATTCTGCTTTAATATCCTTTGTTGATCTTGATCAAGCTCCTAATGTGAGTCATTTACAAGGCTTTCTTGTTCTGTTCTAGATAGTCTAGTCTCTAATTAAAAGCATGCAAGTTGAGCTTGGCAATTTCCGTAATCATTCGTCAGTTTCCAGGATCTTCTCTGTAGCTGTTTTGGAATGAAACTAGAGTGAACCAACAATTAATGCAGTTACTATTAGTTGCATACATAAGATCTTACTGTCGGTGACATCTCTATAGTTGAGGGTTTGGAATATTGAATTGAAAAGTAGTACTTATTCCCTCTTGCATGTATTGAGTGAGGAGACAGAGAGGAATACAGAATTGCAGAGCTATTCACATGCTGCTTTTTTGCTGTGAACAAGTCAAGTCAAGGTGATAAGTTGGCTTGAGCTTAGCTTGAATATTGAGCTCTAAACTGAAGGCCAATTTTTGGTGAATTTGTCTCTTAATTGATCTTGAGAGAACCTGAATAAGTCAGTAACGACCTGAAGTTGTCTAGTTCTTTTGGTATAGTATTTTGTTGGGAAGACGAATAATAAATAAGTCAAGATCAGTGAGGTTTTCTTCTTTCTAAGTTGGCATTTTTATTCATGAGTTGAGTACGAATGACTACTCAGATTGATTGTGCACGATTTCATGTAGATTAAGTTTAGAGTGAAGGGGGACTGTGTTGTGGATGAAGGTCTTGGTGAAGACTGCCAAATGTTTGTTCTGATTGTAGGATCATTGGTTTCCTTTTTTTTTTTTAGTTAATTGTCTCCTCAATTGGGTTGTGGCTGCGGGAGTGCCATAGAATGTTCAAAATGTGCGGAGATATGTTAGAAATGGAAGACTGAGTTTTGGGTAGCCAGCCGCCTGTACGGAGTGAATTTCTTCTCTAAAATTTATTTTTTGAACTTGGCCCAAATCCTTTTATTTTGTTTTTGAAATTTCGAAATTTTGGAAGTATGTGTTTTATATTCTGTGGTTCCTGCCTTCCTGGCATTTGATGCTAGTATACCTTGCTAATAGCGATGTTCACCCACTTGTTATTTACTTCATAGGAATTACTCTGAGCATATATGTATTCTTTATCATGAAAGTTGGGTTACTGTTATTGTAAAGAATATGCTTCTGATTGCGCTTTGTCATAATTGCAGTATTTAAAGGAAGAACTTTCTAAAATAGATGAAAATTGGGCTGCTGCGCGTTTTGATTCTTTACCTCATGTTGTCCATATTTTGACATCGAAAGATCGTGAAGGAGACGTGCAGATCTTAAAGGAGCAGAGTGATATTATTGAGGAAGTTGTTGATGAAGTAGTTCATGCCTATCATGGTGGCTTCAACAAAGCAATTCAAAATTATTCTCAGGTTTCATAATAGTTCATTCTTTTGGTTCCCTTCTGGAAAGCATCGTATATCTGACAAAGAAATTTTTCTTTATGTATCTGAGCGTATGATTAGGTATAGTTTGCATATTCTGGAGATATTCTTACTTATTTTGGCACGTGTTACTGACATGTGGATGGGTTACCAGTACATTGAGGGAAGACTGAGACTTCTTCAGGAGCTCTCTTCATGATTGGTATTCTTCAAGGAAACAATTTTCTAAATAAAAACACGTGTCAATTGGCCAACTAATCGAATTTAACTGTTCATTATAAACAACACTTGAAATGTAAAGCCATAACTATATTTTAAGTCTTTAACAGGACTTTTTTTTGCCTTTTTTCTTTCCTTTTGAAACACTTCTATTCTGGGACTTCTAGGAGAGATTGTAATATTATTTAATCTCATATTCATTTTTACTTGTAAAAAGAAGAGAACTGAAATGAAATTTGATCCACCTCAGATATGGTACAACACCACCAAGGTCTAGCATTTGGTTTTATCTGTTTGAGTGAGTTACAAACATCTGACTCATTCAAAATTTGGAAGAACCTTGTGAGTCTGGTTAAGCTTTCAGAGCTAGAATGAACGGATATTGATCTTAAAGTTTGTCAACATTGTTTTTAATGTCAACACATTTATGGTTGTCTGGTGGCAAAAAAGTGAAGAATTATGGTGAGCTATATACACGGAATCTTCTGCCTTACTATTAAAGGAGGAAAATAGGTTTTCTTGAAAACATCACATTCAGACGGTTAAGCATTTGTAATTTTTTGCTTTATCTCTTACCTTATTGTTGTCTTATTATTCCTTTGCCTATTCATTATTTTTGATGGAAAATGGCGACAAATATTGCTGACAATATAGGGATGCTTGAACTAGTAGCAACTTTAGTTACTTTTGAAGCAATGATAAGTTTTCAAGAAGAGGCCTGTTAGTCAAATTAAGTAGGAATAAATTGTAAGCTTGATTACTTTAGTTACAATATTTAGGCAATTGCAAGATCACAAGTCCATCTAGTGGCTTTTTCTTAAACTCTGTCTGATATATGTTTCGTTTTTTCCCGCTCTGGATTCGGAAATAGCTTGTGACTAAAAGTAGTCAGCATTTTGCAAAATTCTGAAATAACATCCTTGGATGAATGCAAATTAATTTCCTTGAGAATTTTTTTTTTTGGGGAACTAGCTCATTCAGAGTAAAGAATTCTTTTCCCTGTTTTCCTGTATAGAAATCAGTTCAACCATCTGCTTCTTTGTATTATTGTTAATCTTTTATTTCCTTCAGATTTTGCGGTTATTTAGTGAATCTGCTCAAGATATTGGGGTCTTAAAGGTTGATTTAGCAGAGGCAAAAAACCTTCTTGGAGCACGTAATAAGCAGTTACATCAATTATGGTATCGATCTGTTACTTTACGGCATATCATATCTTTGCTAGATCAAATTGAAGGCATAGCCAAGGTTGGTGGATTTTTTTATATTAGTTTTCTTTCATGTCGATACTTTGAATGTAATGTCTGTACTTCTGTTTATAAGATTGGATCAGTAATGCCTTTTAAACTGTTGCTGCATTTTGTAAAAAAAGAGAATATATTTTTTTTGGTGTTGACAAACTAAAACATTTTGAAAGCACTAATTTAGCTGCTTTTCTACTTTAAATGCAGGAATATGTTTTCTCCTGATTTACGTTTTTTTTCTTTTCTATATAATGAATGTTCCATTAATAACTAGTAAGCTCGAAGTGTTTCCGCTTTGTAGTTTTTGCAGTGTGCTGAGCTTGTATCATTGGCATCATAAAATGCATATATTATGATAGAGAACTCCTGAAAAATCACTGATGTCTCACATTTGTATGCTTTCATTCATTGACTGTGGATGTGTGGTTAGCTAAGAATTTTATCTGAGAAGAGAGGCAGATGGCTAGCAGATGCCGTAACCATCCTCTTCACAATGAAACTTTCAAGATGAAATAGGCCCGTCCTAATTTCAGTATAAGAAATTTTTTGGTCTCTTAAATCTATATTTTGTCAATGCATTGAACCCTGTTCTCATAAACAGCATTCTAACTATTCCTTCTGATTGGCCTAGTCATAAATACTAAATGACGAAATTTTAACTCATGGAAGACTGATAGTTTTGGTGGAAGTTGCTGCTCCTAACTACGACTGTGCAACTTTTCCTCGACTATATACACTTTTCTTGTTGCCATATCTGCAATTATATATTAATTGAAATTCTTATTCAAGCAGAGCTGTAAACAAGAGTAACATTCTGGAAAAAAAATGTTTTCTTTTTCTTATGACAGTCTTTCACTGTTTGTTCTGTCTTGTTTCTTTGACAATGTTTTAATAATGCCATCATATAATCTGTTTCCTGCTGAAGCTCAGTTATTTATCTTTTCTCTTTCTAATTCGCCTTAGGTTCCAGGTCGTATTTAATGCTACTATTTCAAAGCTACCTGCTGATATTCTGTAAAGTTGAAATATATACCAACTTGTAATCTTTGTAAATGTTAGGGACTAATATGTATCCTTGTATATAGTTGGAAAATTATCAATTAATATTTTTTTTCTCTTCAACTTCTCGACTTGTAACTTATTTATCTCGTCTCTTTCTATTGTGTCTTAGGTTCCAGGTCGTATTGAAAAACTCATTGCTGAAAAGCAGTTTTATGCTGCAGTGCAGTTGCATCTTCAATCAAGTTTGATGCTTGAGAGAGAGGGCCTCCAAACGGTTTGTTATTCTTTCCTTTTGTTTTTCTCAGTATCCAAAAGTTGGTTTTGTGAAGAATCATGCAGATTTGAGTCTTATTTAACATAGTGACTTTCAACTCAATTCTTCAACTTCCACAACTTGGATTTAAATTGTTGACTTGGCACTTTTTAAGGATATTATATTACTCGAAGGTTAAGTCATCGTGAGAGTACAAATTGCATCTTCTTTTTCTTCCTGTTTCTTATCATTTTTAGGAATGATACAAAGATGCAGATATAACAGGAGTCTAACATTATGAAGGAGGCAATTGCCATTGGGAGAGAGAAAAAGAATGCAAAATACCTCCTGTATGCACATAATTAGTGTGGGAAGTGGGAACTTGAGAGTACCTCTACAATATCTAATAATGGCACTATTTTTATTGTATTGGTTGCCAATGATGCAGCTTCAGAGTTAGCATTATGGTTTGAGAAGAAGTACCTCATTGCTAAGCCTTTCTTCTCAAGTGGATGCAATATATTTTCACATTAGATTTATCATATAAATATTTTAGTCACACATTCAGATTCTATTCTGCAGTCACTGATTTTAATAGATAGACAGTCATTATATGGAGGACAGCATTAAGCTTAAGGGATTTTTTTTTTCTTTTTTGGGTCTCACCATTTTGAGGTGCTTCTTTGTGTTCTATTCTCTCTTCATGCTGTAACATCTGATTTGAGTTTGCAACTAATAGTCAATGTCCTTAGCATCAATTATCAACTGCTGTGAACAAAACCATTATCTTGAACATTGAGCATATCTGAGCACTAAGAACATTATCTCTTTCTTACATGGGCATTAACTCTACCTGAATATATTTTTAAGAAAAAAGTTCTGCCTCCTATCGATTACATCTCACAGGGTCCTTAAACCTGGTTTTTTTTTTCCCATGTTGGTAACCATAAAATCATCAAACAATTATCTTAGCATCATCAATCATGGAATAAAATAGGAAATGAAAGAAACTGTCTTACTGCTCACTGAATGGGGTTTCTGAAACCTCTCACCTAACTCCAGAATTCCCATCTCTATTTTTTATTGAAAGGAATTTGATTGTGTGAATGTCCTTGATTGGCACAGGTTGGTGCTCTTCAAGATGTCCGGTCTGAATTGACAAAATTGCGAGGAGTACTTTTCTATAAGGTTTTGGAGGATCTGCACTCCCATCTCTACAACAAGGGTGAATATAGGTATCCAGTTATTTTGCAAACCCTAACAGCCATCCTGGTTTATGTTAAATTCTGTATCTACCAGGGTGAACATAGGTATATAGTTATTTCGCAAACCCTAACTGTTGTCCCATCCCTGGGTTATGTTAAATTCTGTATCTACCAGTATTTTATTCTGGGAGGATGAAAATGGAGGTTTTCTAATCGCTCTGCATCTACAAGAAGTATTCTCATCGAGCTTCAATCTGATTGCATAACTTGACATACTAGTCTTTGAAGTATATGACTGAGGGATTTACCCCATTTGCCGTCGATGAGAAAATCAGACAGTTTGGGTTTTTGGATGGCGCTTACATTTTTTTTTTCTTTCTTTTTCTTCATTCAGAGATATTCTTTGATTTGCTGTCATGGACAAGCTTCTATCTTGGAAGCATTATTGTCCTTTTCATTTCTTTGTTTAGCTGATCATTCCTCCCCTCCCCTCCACCTTACTCTTGTGGCAGCTCAGTGGTCTCGAGTATAAATGAAATTGATGATGCAATGCCAACTACCACAGCTATTGCATTTTCTATGAACAATTCACAGCCTCTCTCTCGAAGAACCAGGTTGCTGAAAGGAGACAATCAGCTTGGAACATGTGGTGCAGGAGATAGATTTTACAGACCTAGTTCTGTTGATGGAGGGTTAGACAAAATTCTATTTCTAAATGAAACTCTGCATTTTTACCTTTGGTGTCGTTGCTTCCAATTTTGTATCTTTCACTTGCAGAGTTATTTTTCGTTCTTTTCACACTATACATATGCATGCATCTTAAATTCTTCAAATATATGAATTTAGTCCATTGGCTTAAATTTAGTTATGATGATTTATCTATCACTTCTTATTGTTAGATAATTAAGTGTTGGTTCATAATTACAGCCCATTCCTCTAGACTCAATAGATTTCAATCTTCTCTCTGATTTTATCTCTATTACTTCTTCAAAAATGGACAGAAAGGGGCTGCACTTTGGCGGGGAAATAAACAGGTCATCATATGCAAATCTGTTAATAAGGACTTAGCTTTGGCTCATCATTATTAGTTAAAGAAGTTCCTCCCTTCCCTGTTGGGCTCTCTTTTGTTGGTTTAGGTGCACCGTTTGAAATTTTGAATGAGTATAAACAAAAGTTTTACCCAGTACAGGAGAGTCAAAATAATAGTTACAATTTGCCATGTTTCACATGGATGTAGAACATTGTCTAAGAACCTTATTATCTGATGCTTCTGAGCACCTTTCTCTGTCCAAATGTTCGTGCAGCTCTTCTTTTGATGGCCATGACGAGAATGGTGGCGTGGATGGGCTAGACGATGCTACATCTGATGGATATACTATGCGGGTCAATGGGGGTGATACTGTTTCAAGGGATGGAAAAATTGTCTCTCTTCAAATTCCCATATGGCTTTCAGATTCTACGCCTGATGAATTTGTTGTATGATCCTGTACAAATATTAAATTATGTCAAACTTGATGGAGGAACATGTTTATCTTATCTAATGGGCTGAATTCATATGTAATTTTAAATATAGGAAGCAATGAGAAAGAGTGATGCTCCACTGCATGTCAAGTATTTGCAGACCATGGTTGAGTGCCTCTGCATGCTTGGAAAAGTTGCTGCCGCTGGTGCCATAATATCGTATGTCATCATGTTCAAGCTTTTTTTTTTTGTTAATTCTGGCCATGTTCATGGCAATAAAATGCACATCTACTTCAGCTATTACGAAGTAATTTTTATTAAAACTTTCCAATTTAATATAATGTTGGGCTCGAGAAATTGTTCAGTTCACTTCTAACTGCGTTATTTAATTGATCCAATGATTCTTTATTTTCTTTTCCTCATTGAGGATAACTAGGAGTAGAGGTCAAAATGTCTGAGAAAGATGAAAGACAAACTAGGTGTTGTGTAAGTTACATTCCTGCTGTAATATCTATGATTTTGTGAGTTAATTGAAAGGCAATAGCTTAGAGTTCTTCGTTTCCTATCTTACAGCTGTTGGTTGTCCACTGTTTTTGTCATTTGTTTGATTCAAACTGGGTTTTAATGGCCATAAATCAATAGTGGTTAGTACATTTCATAAGATTGACGATTGTCCAAAAGCAATGGATCATATCAATAGTATGCTATTGAAAATTGAACATCTTTAAGTATCAGGAGTTATTTAAGTATTTGACATCACATTGTCAAAGTGGAGTCATCTAACAAACTTGGCCATTTCAATTAGGAAACTTGCAGAAAACCTATCTTGTCATGGATGCTTTTGTGATTTAAGTAAAATAAATTCTATCAATTATGAAGATTTTTCCTTTTGCAATTATTTGAGTGTAAACAATCTCTCTCTTCCTTGCCCAAATGGTTTGGAGTAGCAAAACATGATCCTGCTCAACAAGCTATTTGTTACATACATCTTTGGTCCAATGAAGAACTTTTCTGGGATAGATTCTGTTTCCGGATTATTTCGTCTTTTATTTAGTTGCAGACATTATTCTAAATTCCTTATCTTTTGTTTTTGGCAGCCAAAGATTGCGGCCTACAATTCGTCAGATAATTACTACCAAGATCAAAGCTCAGGCAGATCACGTTAACTGTTCAAGGACTGGCATCGGCCAAGCTGCCTCGAATATGGTTACAGGTCTCCACTATCTAAAAGGGCACTTGGAGAGCCACCAATTACCTAAACAGAAGCGTCAGAATGGGTTAACATTAGCTGGAACTTTATTAGCAGTCAGCCCTGTCTCCCCAGTAATGTCTCCTACCGGAACTGCACAAACTGCAGCAAAGGAACTCCTTGATTCAATTCTGGACACTGTTGTTCGGATATTCGGTTAGATAATAATGATTATGTTATGGAAGTTCATGTAGTTTTATACAGGACTTTCAAATATCTTGACTTTTTTAATTGCGATGATTTTTTAGAGAACCATATTATTGTTGGAGAACTTCTTGAATTGAAGTCTTCTCAACAAGTTGACTTGAACACACCAAAAGTAGTGGCAGCAGATATTAACTGGAATCCTGATTCTGACGCATCTCATGATACTGGAGGCTACACCCTTGGCTTTTCCTTAACTGTATTGCAGGTAGTCCCTTCTCTCTTTGTTTGCCATTTCCTTTTCAACACAAGGATTTTCAGTAAATCACATATTTTGTTATTATGGTTGTGTGCACTTAAAGTCTTGTTATAGTAATTCTACTTCTCTATATACATGATAGAGTGAGTGCCAACAACTCATATGTGAGATCTTACGAGCGACTCCTGAAGCTGCATCTGCAGATGCTGCTGTACAAACTGCTAGGCTTGCAGGCAAAGCCCCCTCAAAGGATAAGAGGCAAGTAATATAGTCACGATTGTTGTGTCTAAGATGTTCCTGTATCTTCCTACTTTTTCTGTTTTTGTCCATTTTTTTCTTTTCTTTGTACAGTTTTTTCCTTCCCTTTTCATTTTTATTAGTAATCTACTATCATTGTTGACCTCAAAGTTTGTCAAACTATCCAAATATGCTTGAATTCCTTATTATGCTTCGTGATCTATTTACTCAGAATTTAGGTTGATTGATTTATTACTTATTCAATCAACCCTACATATAGGAGTACAATCCTCTCAATCAAAGAAAAAGAAAAAGGGAAGAATATAAAATCCTATCACTAAAAGGGAAAAAAAAAATTGCAATTCCTAACTAGATTAGAATATAAGCTAGAAGGAAATATTTTCATAATTCTAACTTTTCTATTCCAACTCTCTCCCTCAAGTTGGTGCATCGATACATGCCCAACTTGGATAGTGATCTATAGAATGGCCGACTACTTGAAAAATCATTGCTCAACTTTGATTGCAACTCCGAGTAGTAAAAGCTTCCCCTCTCTATAAATTCTAATCGCCATCTTGGTTAGATTGTCCTGCATGAAGGGTTACCTGAGATACACGAGCAGCATAAATAAGATCAGCAACAAAAAGCTGAAGCCTACACATAGACAACACATACAAGATCTTCGAACACAGCTGAGGCCCATGATTTGTCAGAACCTTAGGCCTACTAGATGGCTAGGTCGACCAAGATTTAGAGTTGTAGAGCTCTAAGAAAGGTCGACACATTGGGTATCTAGCAGCAAGTAGAGTAGAATGGTCGCGCATAACCCTAAGGCATACCAGATTGCTGTGTTGACCAAGATGAAGGGTTACATAACTCTAGAAGATAGTTGGAGGGTCGTAGCTCAATAAAAAAACTAAAGAAACTGAAGAACAATAAATATCACAACAAAAAAATCTGAGAACCATAAAAAATACTAGTAGAAAACCCAAAAATGTTTGTAGCAAGAAATCTTCGGTTCAACAATCTAGGGTATGATATTTTAACAATCCCTAGGGTTAATATTGGAAGAAAAAACGTACGCAATCAGAAACCATAACGCAATAGAAGGCCCTGAGAAATAATCAATCAACCAAACTAGACCCAAAGAATAAACCACCCACAATCAACAACTACCACACACAAGGGTAAAATTGTGTGAACTCGTGAACAATACCAATTGACAGTGTCACTGAACAGTATAGTGAAGAAGAAGCTGCAATTTTCGAACTTTTTTTCTTCTTCTTCTTTTTAACAATTTCAGAATTTTCTCAAATTCTTGATGAAATTGAACGAGGATTTGCAATTTAACAACTTAATTTTTAAAGGGTAGAAGGTCGCTGGAGCTAGATAGAGGTAGAGGTTCAACGGATTTAGCCAATGTCTTTAGAGATATTGATAAAAAAATTAAATTAATTAATTTAGGGTAGAGAATTTTAGGGCTCAATTTGAAACCCTAATTTAAAGGCCCTAATTTTTGACAACCGAAGCCCTGATACAATCTTAAAATTTAGGCTGAATGATTTATTACAATCAATCCTATATATAAGAGTATCCTATAAATTGAAGGAAAAGAAAAAGGAAAGAATATATACTCCTATTACTAACAGAAAATATAGTGATTACTAACTAGACTTGTATATAAGCTAGAATGAAATATTTCCATGATTCCTATTCTAACTAATTCTTTTACATATTAATGTTTCCCCGCATCATTGTGAACTATGTTTTTGGTATGTTGCAATTTGCAAAGTTGCTCTATGAATCAAACAATAATTAAGTATTGATATTTATGACTTACAGGTCAGAAGATGGTCTTACCTTTGCATTTCGCTTCACAGATGCTACTATACCGATTCCTAATCAGGGTATGGGAAGAATGTACTGATGCCATATTTGAGTTCTTTTGTGCTTTTATATTTTGTTTTGCCTTGAAATACTTGGTCTTGGAGAAGAGGTCTAAAAAGTGGAATAAGGTCTAATTCTTTATGAGAATTTAGAAATAGCTCAGTACATTCTGGTCAATTTATTAATAAAAGCCAAAAAAATAAAAATAAATAAATAAACAAATAAAAAATCGTATTTAATTCATGAAAAATACACATATTGCACATCCTGGATTGGTCGAAGGCCATTTGGCTATTAACTTGAGGCCTTTGAGTGTATTTATTATATTATTTTTGGGGCTGAACTCATTTAATATGAACTCAGAGTCAATGGCACAGTGCTACTTCATTAATTCGAAGCATCGCAGTTATACATTTTCATGCAAAATAAACTTCTGCTGAGGCATGATTTGTCCCATCTATCTAATGAAAAAGTTCCGACACAATACGTTGTTGACGCGTTGATTAAAATATTATTCTTTGATTTTTTTTTAAATTTAATAGTCTAAAATAATATAATTTTTATACTTATTACATCATATATACAAATAGTTAAATAACAATTAGAATTCAAAATTGATTTTTTATTGGGATAAAATGATAAATTAAATGGTAAAATTTCTTATCTACATAAAATTTTATCTTTTACTTTGTTAAAGGGTAAAGCTATAGAAAAAAGTTTTATCATTTATAGAGTATTTAATGTTTTGAGCTCATTTAAAGAGCATTTAAAATTTTGGGCCCAAGTTGAATTGAAAATTATATTTAGAGTTTACTTCCTTGGACTTTTCTTTTCTTCCTCATACAGCCGTTTCTTTTATTCCTCGCAGCCCTTCTCTTCCTCCTCAGCCTTTCTTCCAATTCCAACCACCACTGCATCTCTTCTTCAATGCAGCAGCCGTCACTCACCTCTTCTTTTCTTCCAGATCATTTGATTTCCCGCAAGTGAACGAGATCGTGAACAAGTAATAAAGTAGTGAATAGAGTGTCGAACCCATGAGGACTACGTATTCAATCGAGTTCAAATTAATAATAACCTTAATCGAATAGCAAATAGATTTTGAGTTTTTTATACTAATATCTAAATTATCAACAAAACTAATGAAAACAAGTAAATGTATTTTTCATATATGTGAGATGCATTGCTAAGATGTCGAATCTCCCTTATTATTCCATTTTTAGTGTAACAATTAAAGTGACAATTTAAAATCATTCACGTTGGTCAATGTTCCTAATATAATTGAAAGCTTCTCTCGATATCGATCAAATTTATTCCCCTCATGTGATCCTTCTATCTCTCGATGAAAGATGCAAACATGATAAATGCATTAACAAGTATTAGAACACCTATTGAAACCACATAAAGTATAGAGGTATATCTCTATCCTGTATCGAACTTTACAATGTTTATTATATTGTGCTTAAACCCTATTGTCTCTCTCGATAACAATAAAATCCACTAACAATTTAATTGGTGATCAAGCAATTGAAAAGAACGATAAAAACGGTAATAAACATCCACAAATCAAATCAAATGAAAGTCAAAATAATTAATTAAAAAACTAAAAATATCATAACAACGGTTCATCTCATCCTAGCAATATATAAAATTATCCTAACATATTGAAATTACTAGAAATCATATTTAAGTGAAAAGATATAACTCGGATTTTTGATAAATTGAGAAAATGAAGATAAATCTTGAAATCTTGAATCTCTTCAATGGTTTCTTGATGAATCTCCATTTGCGTCTTCTCTTCTTTGCCCAAAAATTAGGTTTGAATCTTCACTTGATTGAATTTTTGCAAATCCCTTTAATCCTCCTCATTTGATGATAATTGATGAATATTGGAGTATAATCTGTATATGAGAGATCCCAATATGTGTTCTGCTGTTATGTATTTGTAGGAGTCGAAAATTGGTTGAAACTCACGTCCAAATTGACTTTCAAAAGAGTTCTAATCGAATAAGGAAAGTTATCTTCGCGCGCGGATTTTTTTGTCTCTGCACAATAGTCCGTAATTTGGACATAGCTTTCTCTCCTGATATCCGATTGAAGCGATTCAAAATGCATTGGAAAACCAACTCAAAGGGCTACAACTTTGATAGAAATAGAATTTTTCTAGTTCGGACGTTTACTATGCCAAAAATCGATTTCAATCTTCGACTAAAAATTTGGAATATAACTTGTGCGATTGGAAATTGATTTTAATCATATTCCATTCCTTTTTGGGTTCTAATTCCATCCAATTATCTCTTAGCAATCTTCAAAGTATCTTCTTGTGGTTCGAATCAACTATTGAATTTGCAATTTGGTCCTCAAAACTTTTAATTTTGCCATTTTCACAAATTTTCGCTTCTTTATTTCGATTTCTTGTTCAATCATTGAGTTTTACCTATATAATATAAATCACAACAATTTAGAATATATTTTATCAAAAGAACTATCAAATGTCGTTATTTTAAGTCCATAATAAGTGTAAAAATTACACTTAGCACTTCCAGCCATATGTTTTGCTTACGGTTTCTTCCATCCGTATTCATTTCTTCGTCCCTGACACGCGTCGGCAACTTGTCGGAGACGTACCGGTGTCCGATATGTGTCGGACACTAATACGTAGTCTCCGGCAACATGTCGGTGCTTCCCAGCCTATATATATATGTGTGTGTGTGTGTAAAATATCTTTTCTTAGCTTAAAACTGATGTGCACTTAACACACACACACACACACACACGTGCACGTTTGTGTGTAAAATATCTTTTCTTAGCTTAAAACTGATGTGCACGAGCAATTCATTAAATTTACTCAGGGGCTGACCTTATTCGCCAAGGATGGAGTAGAAGAGGACCAAATTTACTCCAAGAAGGTTATGGGACTGCAGCAGTGTTACCAGAGCAAGGCATATATTTAGCTGCATCTGTGTACAGGCCAGTTGTTCAGGTATGGACGAGAGGATGGAAATAGTTAACCTTCGCTGGTAACTTTTCTAGGTATTATATCTACAGGACATTTTCTGATTGTCCTTTTCCCCCATCTCTGCATCTGCAGTTTACAGATAAAGTTGCATCAATGCTTCCTGAAAAGTTTTCTCAACTTGGGTGAGTACATCACACACCTTTATTACACTTGACGTTGCACGTTTTAATAAATTTGTGCAAATGTTGCTATTATTAAGTAAGCTCTTGTTGTTATATGGTTTTTTTTCCTCTTAAAAATCTGCACATTTCATGTATAACAGAGATGAAGTTCTGCATTTTGAGATTATTAGGAATGAAATGTTTTATGTTTCACCTATTCAAGTTTTTCTTCTTCTTCTTCTTTTTTTATTTTTTGACTTTTTATAGACAACGTCGAACCAGAGAAATAATTTGCAGCTTTTCTTCAACATAAACTTGCATATCAGATTAATGTGGGACTAGTTACGTTATGCTGACTATAAGTGATTTTAGTGCAGATTTGATTTTAGTTTATAGGATTTACAAAGGGAAGATTGGGTCATCTTTATTAGAATAATTGGATTGCTTGAAATTGGAAGCTCTGCAGGGTTTATCTAAAAATTGAGCGGCTTAGATTTTTAGAGTTAAATGGCAAGGATAATGACTCTAGCTTGTTGACTTGTTTTGGGTTGAAATGATGAATGAATTAGGGGCTAATTTAAATGGTGTCAGAAAGATATTAATGTCCGCGAAAAAGAGACGAGGATATGATTTTTGCATCACCTGATCAAGGGCTTGGTGAAAATACACGCTTTTATTATCATCCTGTACATTTTTTAGAGAGACATCAGTTAATGATAAGCTGCTTGAGTTATTATTTGATCCGAATTAAGTCTGCTCTGTACGTTTGAAATTTTGCTACCGCGATAATTCAGATGTACTAGAGTTGAATTCATACTGGATTGAAAATGTGACATTTTTCAGTGAAAACCTGCAAGATAGCATAATTATTGGAAAAGCAAGAGTATTTTTTATCAAAATCAGCAAGACAGCGTTACTACACTTCAGCTGCATGTTTTATGAAATAGGACTGGTAATTAAGAAATGAAACTATTAAATGCTTGTGCAGAAATTCAATTGGTAATTTTTTTCTTTTCAACTTTTGGAGTTAAGATGGTGAATAGCGTGACAAGAATATAAAAACTTAAATGGAAAACATTTTTGAGATGGCACAAGTAACACATATAGGATATGAAGTGATTTGCGAGTTGATAATAACTCGGTTAAAATTAGTGGCAACACTAGGAAAGTCAAAAAATTTGAAGAAATATAAGAGCTTGTAGTTCAACCAAACAAGGCTTTTCATGGGATGAATAATCAGAATAAGAAAAGATGAAAGTTGAAGTAATTGTCTCAATTCTGAAATATTCCATCCTTCTAGCAGTTCAAGTTTGAACATTCTTTATTTTGCTCTTGGTGTCTGGATCTTTGTTTGGGGAAAATATATTCAGCTGCTTTCGCATTCCGTTTTACCTTTAAACTCGTTTTCCTCACTAAATTCTTCTTCTTTCTAGTTCGCCTTCATTCTATTATTTGAGTTGCAACTGATACATATGTAATTAATGTAGTTTCAAATCTTTTAAATTTGTTTATTTTTGTTACACTTAATATTGCAGGAATGATGGATTGCTAACATTTGTGGAGAACTTTGTGAAGGATCACTTCTTACCTACAATGTTCGTAGATTATCGGAAAGGCGTACAACAAGCTATATCAAGCAAGTCTTACATCTTTTTATCTAGTTAATATTGTATCCATGTATATCATTCTTTTCTTTTGACTGTTTTTATGATTTCTGTATGCATTTTATGTTGCATGTTTGAGTTTCATTCTTTTCTAGACCTTGCTCCTGTAAATTCATAATTGTCTCTCTCTCCCTAGTAGCTCCATGATGATATTAAATGGATCCTCCACCTCAGGAATCTCTGTTATGGTAGTACGCATATGTCTAGATATGATATCAGCACTTGTTTCCAACCTGTAGAACTGCCTCTGATCACTTTAATTATCGGTGAGTCTTGCTGGTAGCTACTTAATTTAAAGAAAAAGTTTGGGCTTCTCAACCTTTCATGTGGTATGGTAGCTTTCCCCAACATTTGAAAGTGAATCTAGGTCCCTGCCCTATTTAAATATATGAATCTAGGTCCCTACGTAATAGAAATCATCAATGTAGACGCTAAAATTGCACGTCTTTCAGTTCAATTAGAGAGAATACTAAGTGGTTTAATGGATATGTCCTCTAGCTTTGAGTCACGTGAAAGTTATGGTTTCGTTTACTTGGGGTCCTAGATTCACAAATTTAAAGAGGCTGGGAAATAGAACCTCACTATTGAAGGTTGGGGACCCATATCTACCCCAGGTGAAAGATTGGGGAGCTCAGCCCTAATTTTTTCTAATTGAAGTGGATTCTTCAGTTTTTTCCAGGTGGTGATAATCTTTTAAAACTTCATGGTGACCACTTCACAAATAGATGGGTGATATAGATAATAAAAGTGCAATGATGCTTGCATGAAGGTTCTCTTTCTGAAGGGATAAGAGATTACAATCGGTTATTTGCAACTTTTGTTTAGGAGTTAAATGAATTAAATTTATTTGACAAACCAAGATTTCAAGTCATAGGGACTAGATTTTTTACAGATGTATGGGAGATGAAAAGTATAAGCATGCACAATGAAATAAAAGGGAACTTTGTGTAACCTTCTTATTTAGGTTGTGGTGAAGATGCCAAAAGTTGCTTGGAGACTGCAGGAAGTTTCTAAAATTGGTGTGTATATTTCTATGTGAATAGAGATGTGAGAGTAGGACTTGATATACCTTTCTCATGCATTCTTCCTGATTTTGAATGAGTGTCTATGTTGCATGGAACAATCATGACTATGATAAGCCACAGGTTGCAAGTGTGCACTTATGTGTATTTACAGGTTGAAAATTTCCCAAATGCATAATCTAAAATTTGTCATTGAAGTTTCGCTAAAGCGCGTGATAAATAAATCGTTAGCA
>CAIGRB010144995.1:0-33853 GCA_903798255.1 Fraxinus quadrangulata
GTCCATCACGCACCCCTCCCCTCCCCTCCCCTCCCCATCTTTACTCTTTAACCCTAATCTATCTCTATGATGTTATAATAATATGTTTAATAATTTAAAATGAAATAAATAGAAACTTCGACCACAAAAAAATAGAAATTTACGTGTATTGTCATCTAGGTAATATGTAAGTTAAAAGACTTTTACTTTATTTAAGCATTAACGCATAACGAATAGATACTTCCAAGATTGGTCTTTAATAGATTACATCTACGATTATCCAAATTCGTATAGAAAATATAAATTTTAACATATTAAGTCCATGTTTGAACATGTTTGACAACCATTATTTTTTCATTTTATATACTTATTTTCAATCAACCCTAATTTTTTTCTACTTTTTAACCACACGCTATTTTTAAAAAATACTGTTCAAAACTCTATTTTCTCTAAATAATGATTGCCAAAGGAGGGCTAAACAAAGTTTAAAAATATAGACAGAGCTCGAAATCTGTCTGTTCGTAAGAGAAAAAAAATTGTTTAGCTAGAGGATGATATTGGAATCTTGTTGCAAGAAAATCTGGCTTCCTTTCACGCGGTAAAAAATATTTTCAGCCATTAGAAGTTGACATATGAGAGAGGGGGAGAGTGGAGAGGGTAGGGGTAGGTTAAGTGTGTCTAACCCTAGCTAGATGGCCCATTCCTCGAAAAGTGAGTAATAAATGCTAAGGGAGCAGAAGGATACAGGACTTTTTTGACAGAGAAGAAAAGATGGATGTGAGAGGTAATGTAAATCATTTTGTAATCGATTGCTTTATGATTGAATTTCAAGTGAGAGAAAAAGTAACTGCTGACTCTACTCTCTGAACAAAATAAAGAGAGAAATGAATAATTAATGGCTTTTTCTTTCTTTCATTCTCCCCTTTAGCGCTATATTATTATATTTTTTTCTGAGGACAAAAGTTAAGATAGGAGCTGTCTGCGTCTGTGAATCCTATCACAAGGCCATGATGGCAGTATGATGAGAGAATGAATAGAATTGTGGTTTCTTTGCTGTTGGATTTAGTGAAAATCCCACTGCCCTAGATACAAGAAAGAGAAAGAGACTACTCTACAATCTAAAATGTATGTATATCCAGAGAGAGAAAGAGAGAGAGAGTGAACGAGCTTTCACATCTTTACTTGGTTAAGGGGCCTGTGGAGTAGAGACTGACATTGTCCTTCCGGAAAGTCGCTGACCATATTGTCTACCCCGCATTTAAAGCGCGCTACTGTATAATGTCATTTCCACGCATTCTCACAATAGTTTTTTTTTTATTCATAAAAAAGATCAACATTTTTTAATTTTTTTTTTAAATTTTTTTTGCTGAAAAGATTAAAGAAACTTCAAAAATCATAATCGAATTAGGCAATTTTTTACAAACATATATGTAATAGACTTTCTTCGTTTTTGTTTTTTAAAATTTTTGTTGAAAGATTTCCATTCTTTCATAAACGTGACACAATTTTATTGGTTCATAAGAATATTAAGCCATCAGCAATAAATGACGTGCTTAAAATTTATTTGGGAAAAACAAACACTCGATGAAAGTTTTAAACTTGTGAAGAGATATTTTGAATATGTAAGATGAGTTAATACGATAAGCTAACATCACAATTACGAAGAAAAATTAAGATATGTTTGACGAACTTAACTTCTAACCTCCTTGCAAGTCAAATTAGGAAACTTTTTACGTACATGTGATTTAATTTTTATTTTTTCAGGTTTTCACATTATAGTTGAAAGATGCCAAATTCCACCTTCCATAAACGTGGCACAATTTTATTGGTCCATAGGGATATTAAGCCATTGAAGACAAATGAAGTGCTTACCAAATTACCACTTACAATTAGTTTTTGAAAAATTAAGGAGGCGATAGTTTTGCTATTTATAAATGCTTTTCAATTTTGTAAAACATCCAAAACTTATTTGATTTGATATTTTTAAAAAATAAGAATAAATTTATAACATAAAACTCAAAATATATTTTTACTGTTTTGAGTATTTCAGTGACAACATTCAAAACAGAAAAATAAATTAATCAAATTCATTCTTCCAATGGCAAATTAAACCCACCCAAATAACCCATCGTCTCCAGAAAAAGGTAATCTATTTCCCCTTTCTTCCAATAGAAAATAATCCATCGTTTACGAAGTTTTTTTTTTCACAAAAATATTTTAAGGTTAATCAACTCTAAAATGTACGTATCACTTGATAATATATTAACTTAAAATTTTATATTTTACTGAATAATCAAATTATTGAATAAAATATCATAAAACAATTTCAAAAAATTTCAAATCAAACATGTTTTTCAGTTTTTTTATTTTGAGAAACAATTTTTGAAAATGACAAATCAAACACGTTTTCTGCACTCTTAAAATAAACCCTTAAAACAGAAAATTGAAAATGAATTCAAAACTAAAAATTAAAAACTGAAATGCAAGCAAAACAAAGACTTGATGAAAGTGACTTCGATTCAAATTTAACTAATGTAGAGATAGGTATATTTTATGACCCACGTTTTAAAATCATTAAAATAACTTTCTAGTGTTATGTTAAAAAGGAGAAATATCTTCCACTTTTAAACTAAAAAAGATATTTTCTTTTCCTTGTGAGTATATGAGAAAAAGTTTCAACTAACCTATTTCAAGCTTGCCAGATTTGAAATCTGATTATTTTCTGCTGAAATTGGTTATGTAAAAGTGGTTATGTAAATGACATTGTTAGTAGGATCTGTGTCAGTTCCTATTTATTTCAGAGTGTAAGGGGATGTTTGGAAAATCAGAAAGGGCCAAACGAGGCAAGTTGGTGTTGAAAATTGGGAATTGGGGTATAAAATTTGAAGTGGGATAATCTTAATTTGTTCAGTCCTGCAAACAGCATTGGCTGGTTTCTGGATTTTATTTGGTAGTTGAATTTTGTGCAGATAAATTTGGATTTTAGTATTGAATGAGGGGTCAAGTTTTTGAATTTTCCAAATTTTTTTTTTTTGGGGGGGATGGGGGCGGGTTCAAAACAATATTTTTAAGGTTCAATTTTTGATTGTTTGTCTAATTGGATAAACTATAGAGCCCAATAAAAGATGGCCCCAAATGTGTAAGAAAAATGATGAACTATTGGCCCAACATAATGGCCCTGTATTTCCTAGTCTAAGGGCCTGTTTGATTTGTATTGGTTTCCATGCAACTTGAAAATTGATTTCCATCTTCTTGGTTTTGGCTTGTTTGATTGTTAGGAATTCATTGATTTGAGGAAAATCAATTCCCACATTTCCAGTTTACTTTTTTGTTTTTTGTTTTTTTTTTCTTTGCCAATGGAAACAAATTCTATCCCCAATTGTAACAAATTATATCCCTTTAATGGATAATTTGCATATAAAACAAAGTCAAACGAACATTAAAAGATCCAAAATTTCAATATTTTTCAAGTGGAAAATTATACTAATAAAATACAATTAATTGACAATTCCTATGAAAGCAATTCTAAGCAATTCAATTTCCTGAAATTCATTTTCCTTTCACTCAAATTCTACTCTTGCAATCAAATGGACCCTAAATGTGTTTTTAGGGGCACAGTACTTTTCAATGGCTGAATATATGTTGAATTTTGATTTGAAGTCTCACTTTGAATTAAAAAATTCTCATCACTCATTGTTAATANATCGAACACACGTTGGCTTGAGAAGATATGACATCAGTTTTATGTTCATGAGCATATTAAGTGTAGCATAATTGATCTTTGATTTTGGAATTTGGGCTCTGTTTATCTATCTAACCAAAATCAAACATCTCAATTAACGAATCAAGAATCATAACTATTTTCCACACTTCGATTGCTATGTTGCACTCACAAAGGACACAAAGTGTCGATATTATTACAACCGCAAAGGCACCCACTCAAGCATCAACAAAGGCAAAAAGAAGGAGAAAAATCGAATGTAGGAGACAATGAAGAGGCAGCCGGATTCTCTCTTTTAAAGAAGTGAAAATAACACACGTGAACATCACAAAAATGGGTAGCATATATATAGGGTACATTAAGTATAGAGAGAAAAATGTCAAGTCCAAATGAATTCATGGGCCGACACTTATAAGCCATCCAAGAAGTGGGGAAATAGGTCACGAGCAGCTTTAACTCAATTATGCTACCTCTAATAGCCCAAATATGGGTCATTCCATTGAGGTGTCAATATTTCAATTTATCCAATATCGATTTAACATCATCATCTGATATTTATTGGGTATCAAAACCTAACAAATCTTCAGTTTGACACACAATCAATCTGCAAGCAATCAAAATACAAAATTAAAACTTGCATAATCAAGGTAACCAATAAAATTGGAATCACATAACTTACCTCGTGTTTTGGACCCGAAACACATACTATACCTTCTCCATGTACTCACCAGGGCTAAGGTCACAAACAAATACCGAAGTAGAAGCAGATAATCACAGTAATTAATCAAGAACAAATAATCATTCAATGTAGATATAACATAGGATAATCTACAAATCTTTTCCAAAAATCGTTCACACAGAACAATAGATTAACACTAAGTTAATCAAGCAAACAGTTAAAACACATATGCAACAAATGCATAAATAATCTCATTAAAAGATCTCACCACACTTATCCTATCACATTCCGTATTACTCACACTTTGAGAATACATATCTCACATCATCGCCCACCATGCTCACTAAATTGAACACTCAACTCATGTCTAACTGGTAGACCTCTATGGACCCTAAGTTCTCGGGATAATCCTGTATAACCACATCACTTCTTCCAACCTACGTGAATAATAGGTTTTCACCTAACAGAAGTGATAGAAGTGTATCTCTCACACTCCAACTAATCAGGGTCTTTTCACAAATAAATGATTCCAACATTTAATCACTTTTTCATTCGTGATCCAAATGTCACACTATATATCCCCGGTACAAACAACCATTGTACCCTAAGTGTCATGGACCGCAACTTTACTTAGGTCCCTCGACCCTATCACAGCCGCAGTTTTCCTAACTTCGAGCGCACATTGTAAATATTAGTTCAAGTTTGAATTGTAATTTCCTTTCCGTTGTAATAGTTTATTTTCATTGTAAAATAGCTAGAAAATAGAAAAATTTTAGTATGATTCTTCGACATTTAAACATTTACTCCCATTAGTTGGGTTTTTTTTCCGAAATCTATTATAGGGGGTATTAGTCTTTCAAATATCTTTTAAGTTTTCTAGTGTTCGCCCCCTACACTAACCAATTGTGATTTTCTGATTTCGTCAATTGTAATTTCTTGCTTTCAGTAATCAATGATCAATTTTCTTTCAATGGATCTCAATTTAATGTTGCAATCTTTCTACAATTTTTAATCAAATCTTCTTTCGTCTTGAAACGACTAAGAAAATGCGGAAGGCAGTCTAGTGGAGCAGACTATTGTCGCACGGCGTCCCTTTTTGTGATAAGAAGAAAGGCACCCCCATGAAAGTTGGTATTAGAGCTGTGGCTCAAGACTCTCGATAAGAAAGCTATAGATCCAATTGAATCAAACACCACGGAGGTGGTGGATCCTCCAAAAATGAATACAAAAAAGCGCTTGGATGCGCTTGAGATGACAAATACTAGGTTGTGCTATGTCATGGAGGGCCTTGAGGAAAATGTCAAGGTGGCAGAAAATGAAATTCGAGAATTACACATCCAACTAGATGAAAGCCGAAGGGCTTGTACAGCGATGAGTGAAGCTGTTGCTATCTTGCCTGATATGCAGGAGGAAATGGGAGCATTGAGAGCTCAATTACTAGTGTTTCAACGTGCGGTGGGCAATGGGCAAGCCTCCACACAAGAGAATGCTCCCAGACTCAAAATTTTGGAATCGTGTACCTACGAAGGGGCACGAAATGCAAAGTTTGATATGAAACAATATTTTCTTGTGGCTTCGATAGTAGACGAAGCAAGAAAGGTTACAACAGCTACCATGTATTTTGGTGGAGATGCAAAGCTGTGGTGGCGGATGAAGTATGATGATATTCAGGCCAACAGAGTCCAAATAAATTCTTGGGATCTCCTCAAGTAAGCAATCAAATCTCAATTTTTCCCAGAGAATGTGGAATATGAGGCACGTCGAGTGTTACGAGAACTGAAACACACAGGCTCCATCAAGGAGTACGTGAAAACCTTTTTCAGTGCATATACTAAATATTCGAGATATGTCAGAAAAGGATAATCTCTTCACCTTCATGGAAGGGTCAGAACCGTGGACACGTACGAAAATTTGGAGACAGAAGGTTACTAATTTGAGCGTTGCTATGGGAGCTATTGAATGTTTAAGTGACTATCAACCAGAATCGAGAAATGATCGACCTTTAGGAAATAGTCAATCCGCTAGAGATGGAAACAAACCTTACAAACCCAGCTCGAACTCAAATGGGGGAGAGTGTTACTCTTAGAACATGGGTGGAGCCTATAAAGGAACCCGACAGAGTAACTTCAAAGGAAGCTACAACGGTAGCAACAGTAAAAACTGGAACAAAGGAAAAGCAACAGAGGGCAGATTGGATGTCGCTCCAAAATTGAAGTGTTTTTCATATGAAGGACCACATCAGGTGGCAGAGTGTCTTCAGAAACGGATGGTGAATGCATACTGTCACTAGCAAGTGGTAGCTCGAGTTCAAAGTAAATTACCCCACAAGCTAGATGTCATGATGAGACCGAATCCGAGGAGGATGAGAATGTAGTTGGTGCATTCTCGCATTGGTGCAATACACTATGGCACCAAGCTATTAAAAGAGATGAAGTCCCCTCGAAAGAGTCGAAGATGGAAGACTCGAAGGCTCGCACCTGCAAGGTGAAAAACTTAATGTACATCGATGTGAAGATCAATGGAAAGCCAATCAGAGCTATGATAGATATTGGTGCTACCCACAACTACCTCGCAAGTTCTGAAGTAGAGTGTCTTAGACTTGTTCTGGAAAGAGGTAAGGGGAAGGTCAAAGCAATCAAATCCGTACTAAACCAGTAACGGGAGTAGCAAAATTTGTGTCGATCAAAGTAGGTCCTTTCGAAAGGAGGACGAACTTGTCAGCAGTTCAGATGGATAATTTCAAGCTCATTTGGGATTGAAATTTTTTCGGGACACTAAGACAGTAGTGTTGCCATATGCCGATTCATTAATAATGATGGGTAGTAAATCGTTCATCATCCCCACACAAGTTGGGAAAACAAGTAGGAAGAGTATCTTGGCCATCCCATTCAATAAGAGTTTCAGAAGGAATGAACCCTCATTTTTGTGCACCGTTCAAACAAAAGAAAACGAAGAGGCGATTGACCCTATTCCAAAACCTGCTAGAATGTTTATTAAGGAATTTGAGGGCATCATGCCGGATGAGATACCAAAGAAATTGCCACCGATGAGGGCAATTAATCGTGAGATTGAACTTGTTCTGGGTACCAAACCTCCCATCAGGGCACCATACCATATGTCTCGGCCAGAGCTTGAAGAGCTTCAAAAATAATTTGGAGAAATGTTTGAAAGTGGGACTATCGTGGAAAGCACTTCTGCACTACTGCAATGTGCATACTACTGGCCTCTAAGGCAGGACGATAATGCAAGTGTGAAAACTTATCTTGGTTGTCAGCAAAATATAGCGAATCATTAGAAAAAGGCAAGCTTACTCAGGCCCCCTTTCTGTCCCAAACAGACCATTCGAGAGTGTATCAATGGATTGCATTCGTGAATTGCCAAAAGTTGGAGATCTTGGCACTATCATCGTCGTGGTAGATCGCTTATCTAAATATACAACTTTTACCACAACGCCCAAGTATATATCAGTCGAAGAGACAGTTCAACTCTTCTTCAAACTTAATATCAAATACTAGGGACAGCCTACGGACATCGTCAGTGATCGAGATTCTCGATTCACTGGCATACTTTGGACCGAGTTCTTCAAACTTCTTGGTTCAACTTTGAGCATGAGTTCTAAATTTTACCGCGATCTGACGGACAGACAGAACGCTTCAATTCTGAGCTGAAAGACAATCTTCAACACTTTATCTCTGCTTCACTAGAAAATTTACGTAAAGCTTTTGGATGCGGCTCGGATACATTTCAATGCCCAGAAGAGCTCTTCTTCCAATAAGAATCCTTTTGAGAATACTACTGATCGGCAATCGTTACTCCCTCATACTATGAATATCACTTAGAAATGGTACAAACAGTCTGCTGATCTGAACCGACGTGTGCTTAAATTGAAAAGATCCGAAAAGAATGTTGCTAAAGAGATTATTGGCCATCGAACTACTCAAGCCTCTAGTAAATATTTTCAAGAATACTTGGTCAAATGGAGCCGATGCAACAATGAGTAAAATAATTGGGCAAACGGAAAAGACCTTGAAGCCTTCAAATCGTTTATTGAAATATATCATTCATTGATGGCTCCGAGGACGTCACCAAAATAAATGGTGGAGAATGTCACGGACCGCAAATTTACTTAAGCCCCTGACCCTATCGCAGCTGCAGTTTGCCCAACTTCGATTGCACATTGTAAATATTAGTTCAAGTTTGAGTTGTAATTTCCTTTCTGTTGTAATAATTTATTTTCATTGTAAAATAGTTAGAAAGTAGGAAAATTTTAGTATGATTATTCGACATTTAAACATCTACTTCCGTTACTTGGATTTTTGTTCCGAAGTCTATTACAGGGGTTATTAGTCTTTCAAACATCTTTCAACCTTTCTAGTGTTCGCCTTCTGCACTAACCAATTGTAATTTCCTACTTTCGTCAATTGTAATTTCTTACTTTCAGTAATCAATGATCAATTTTCTTTTAATGATCTCAATTTAATGTTGCAAACTTTTTACAATTTGTAATCAAATCTTCTTTCATCCTGAAACGATCGAGAAAAGGCGAATGGTAGTCTAACGGAATAGACTACTGTCGTACGGTATCCCTTTCTGTGCTAAGAAGAAAGGCACCCCGTGAAATCTAGGCATCTATACTCTATCTCACCAATATACATACAACACGCTGCTAATGCATTTTAACCTACTATGCATGCAAACAATTACTCCAAGTAATTAAATTGCTTTCAAATTCAAGCAAATGTACATATCAAACACAATGAAATGCATATATAACCATGTAACATAATTAATAAATCATACACATGCAAAAAGAATTACATACGGATACACATGCAGCAATTATGTTTACTCTCAATAAACTTCATTGGGTCACCACTCGACCTTATAATCACATTCGTTCGTCTCTTATCTTACCCTTCTACTTATCATTTCTTTTTGGAACAGTCCCTAGTAAAGTGTCAAGTCTTACCACAACTCTAATACCATTTACCATTAGACTTGTCTCATCTCTTACCCTTCTTTTTACCACCATCATTATTCAAATCACTACTTGAATCACTATTGTCTTGAGTTCTACCTAAATTCATTTGCTTAAACTTCATTCTACTCCTCATCATATGCAATTCACCACTTTTCTTATTCTCATTTTTAGCCTTAATCTATATATCCTTACTAATAAGGAAATCTATAACAATCTCGGGTGTTAAAGTATCACTATCATACTTAATTGCACTTTTCTATATGAATCAGTTATAGAGTTCAGCAAAATAATAGCCTTATACATTTCAGACACTTTCTCATCACAATTAACGATATCTTGAATAAATTTGTTGAAAATATCCAGATTTTCATCAATATCCTTTAAATGATCCATTTTAAAATTGAAAAATCTTTCAAACAAGTGCAACTTATTAGTAGCAGGCTTAAGCAAATATAAGTCTTCTAGCTTTTGCCAAAGTTCTTTTGTAAAATCAAGTTTTCTAACTTTTCTCAAAACAGTATCAGACAGATGTAAAAATAATTAAAGTGTAAGCAAGTTCATCATATTTTTCTTTTTTGTACTTCTCTCAAATTTGCCATCTATGACTTTTGAAACTTTTTATTGAACAAAAATCTCCTTCATCTTTTGTTGCCAAATTGAAATATCCTATTTCCCATTGAAAATTTCAACTTCGAAATGTGAAGACATTTTTGAAAAATAAAACAACCAAAGTGTACAAATAGGTCACACAAAATAATTCTAAGGCTGCAGTATACACCGTTTTAAATTTTCAGGGTTTCGTGAGACTCAAGATTTTAGATTAAGGGAATGTTCAAACATGTTAGATTTGGGTGTTCTAACAAAATAATCGATGCAACACGGAGATATATCAACAAAAAATTCAAATTTTCGTGCAATGTAGTCTCACACAGTGACTAAACAATAGTTAAAGCATAAAAAGCAATTACCAACTTTCGATAAAAAAATCAACAATTCAAGTAGAGCAAATAATTCTTAAATTTCTAGCACAAGTAATGTTACCCCACACGATAACCTCAATCCTAATATCACCCTACATGATGACGCATTAATACTAAAATTTAAATTAGAATAAGCCAATATACCATAACGGACCAATCTGAGTTCGTAAATACCGAGAAATGCGAATATATCACTTTACGACCACCACTATTCACCATAAAGTCTCAGATAATTACAGCAACCAATCGATTACGATCAAATCTCAAACACGTGAAGAACACAATCGTCCAGATTTCCCTATATAACCTGAAACAAAAAACTAAAAACACCACAATGTCAGAAAAAATGTCAGCAACACACTGCCCGAAGAGACCTTCGCCGGAAGACGCCACACATGCCCTCACACGCCCGTCGGAGTTCTACGCGTGGTTGTCATGCGCGGTCACCTAGGAGCGCCATCGCCTGCACGTCACGCCGATTATCTCCATTTCTCTAAACTCCTTTTGGATCGATCAGAAATCACGAAAACAACTTTGAATTTTGGGCAGTTTTACGATATGTTTTCTATTTCTTTTCAACCGATTTTCAGGTCATTTTTTGTCAATTTTTGAGCCAAAACCACCACCTTAAAGATCTGATACCAATGTCGCGGAATTGATCTTTGATTTGTGGAATCCGGGTTCAATTTATCTTTATAACCGAAATCAAACACCTCAATTAACGACCCAAGAACCACAACTATTTTCCCACACTTCGATTGCCATGGTTGCACTCACAAAGAACACAAAGTGGCTGTGTTATTACAGCTACAAAGGTACCCCCTCAAGCAGTCGCAAAGGCAAAAGGAAGGAGAAAAATCGAATGAAGGAGACAATGAAGAGGCAATCGTATTCTCTCTTTTTAGTAAGGGAAAATAACACACGTGAACATCACAAAAATGGGCAGCATATATAGAAGGTATATTAGATATAGAGAGAAAAGGCCAAATCCAAATCAATACATGGGCCGACACTTATAAGTTATCCAAGAAGTGGGGAAATGGGCCACAGACAGCTCTAACTAAATTAGGCTACCTCCAATAGTCTAAATAGTTCTAGGTTTAGATCATTCTATTTAGGTGTCAATATTTCAATTTAACCAACACTGGTTTAACATTATCGTCCGAAATTTATTGGGTATGAAAACACAACATTAAGATAATTAAAATAAAAATGGGTATAAGTTTGAAGTGGGAACAAATTGTCATTCCAATCATATCTTAATTACTTATATGAGTGTATTTGTTTTTGTGATTTGTACTTTATCTATCTATGGAGAAAACTTAGCCATTGTTTGATAGGGATTAAAATCAAATTTTTAGTAAATTTTGATAAAAGTTGAAAAATTATGGATCTCATGAAATATGTTATTAAAATTAGTTGTTAACATTGATTTAAATTAAAATTTAGATATCAATCGATACTACAAAAATTTATGATTCAAAAGTTGTGGGTCCCATAATATAGTTGTTATAATGAAATGTTAATTTTGACTCACATTAAAATCTACATCTTTACCAAACATGAGCTTAACAACTAAAACTTAGAAAATAAGGTACATTATAATGCCAAATTAAAATTCCCGAATTTGTTTAGCTTAACATATTGTTTATGGTGGACTAACTCTACAAGTATAAATTTATTTTTACAATTTTTGTTGACAATTCATCTATTGTCAAGATCCATATTGTTGATCTAAAAAATAGTTTTTAAAGTGGAAGATGTAAATTCCTGCCAACTTATAATTGTCAACAAAATTATTAATCATGAATGTACATGTAACATGATTCTATTTTTGAAATTTACAAAATACACTTATTATAAGGCTGCATTTATCTTTCGTATATCATATTTTACAAATTTACACTTTGAAAATCGTATTTTACTAATTGGTTATAAAAAAATACATCTTCAAGGGAAAAATAGAAATATCTATAAAGTTGCCATTATAGATAGCTTAAGAGACCAAAATATGCCTAATTGAAAATAACAAATCATTCCCTAAATGTTACATTGGACAACACTTTACATACCAATTTACTATTGTCGAAATTGTAATTTGTGTTACTTTTTCATCTAAAAAGTTATTATTATCATATTATTTTCTCTTAACCTCCATCTTTTTAATAAATTAATTTTCATTCAATTTCAAATATATTTTTCGTAGACTATGATGAGCTCAAGCACCTTGACTACACTATTAACATAATATGTTTTTAATTTCATTTGTTACACAAAAAATGCAATCAAATTTAAAACCTCAAAGTCCAAAATATTAATTTATTATAATTTATGGTTTATTTTTTTCAAGTAATTTAAGAATATCAAAATATGGTTTTTGGGGGGTGGAATTTGTGGATTCCACCTATAGGGTTTATCGTTTTTCTAATTTCTTCTCCATCCAATAAGATCTTGAATTTTGCAAACATCACAAAAAGGAAGACCATTTTTAAAGATAAAAACATTTATTAAAATATCATAAGCAGCTAGTAATTAAATTTGAAAGAATTGCGAAATAGTTAACAAATGGTAAGAGTGTTACATAATATAACATATAAGGTGCCATTTGTTATTTTCAATTATGAGTATTTGATCTATTTAGCTATTTATAATGACACATATATAAATACTTTTATTTTTCCTGCAAAATGTATTTTTACCAGCACCTAATACATGTTATAAAAATATTATTATTAAAATTTAAAGTTATAAAATATGGTATGCAAATTGTAAATACATCATAAGCGTAGGATGTCTTTTTGTAAATTTCCCTTTAAATAAACCAATTGAATAACAATTTGATAAGTTCGATGATTGTTCGAAAAACTATTGAAGTTTAATAATCAGCGAAAAATATTATACAAAGTTCAATGATTATTTGGACTTTTAATCCAATTATTCGAGATTTCAAATTTTTTGTTATGTCGACCTCCACAAAATTAAGAATTCGTTAAAATAATTGGAATCAGTTTCTATCTTGAAAATTTGAGTTTAAACCCTGGCAAAGATCATCATTTCAAGGCGGAACTCCTAGTTTAGCTCAGCTCGGTATAATTTCTAATTCAACTCAACTTATCTTTAGAGAGAGAATTGTTGCGCCATATAGGGAACAATATCATTACATTTTGATTTCCCTCACCCCAAGGCTGACATAACGCCTCTATCTAATCCAATCATTTCAAGAGAAGTGGCAACCATCATGAGTCAATCAAATTGTGAACAATCACAATTTCACAATGATTACTTCTCATCTCAGCCTTATCAAGGCACATGGAAGTCGACCTCAACAGCAAATCAAAATTAGGTTAACGGCACACACCTTAGTTGTTATTATGTTACAACCTTTAAATCAATTATTACTGGAATTTGGTTATGCTGTCACCTAAACTCCGAGAATGTAACCACTATTTATGACCTAATATGGCTTCTAAAGATTAGTTTAGTAGTTTCAAGATATTAAGATTGTTTCTTCGAGTATTGTATGTGAATCATAATGGTGAATTCCTTGAGTTGAGATATACGATCAAATTTGTTGTCTGTCCAATTAATGATTGACACGTTATTTTAAATTAACATGTCACTAATTTGGTGGGTTATTGGTGAAGTTAATGAGAGTAAATTTGGGATGACATATTAATCTAAAAATTATATGTTAATAATTTTGGTAACCAAATGCATACAAAAATTTGGTCAAAACGATTGGAGACTTATTGAATAAACTATTATTCAATCAGATATCATGTCTCGAATGCTATTATCCGACACCTCTAAATTTTACTATAATTCAATTTATTCATTAAATCAACTTCCTTCTTAATTACTTGTAGATGCTTAAATAGACTACAATAATAAAATTTCTGTTAACTTTTATACTATTGTTTGCCTAAATATCTTCAGTTGCTTAAATTCATTTAGCACATTCTTTAATCATAACACCTTGCAAAATTTGATATTTTGTTTTACAAAATGTTCCAAGTATATCGCGTTAAAAAATTACTTATTGTAAATATCGTATCAAATTAAGATACCTAGTACACAAGATGGAAAAGGAACGAACGGCGACTAGTTATTGTTTAAGGAGCCAGCGAGTCACAAGATGAAAGGAAGTTTTTTTGGATTTTTTTTGCAGCTTACTGCCGTATTAGTTCTTATCATTCGTCTCTCTCCAAAAGTGAGATCAAGAAAAAGACAAATCCTCACCTTTTTAATATACATATGACCGTCCAATTCTCCATAGATGGCAATTGTAAAGCAAAATTCTGTATAATATCATCTATTATGCTAGTACAACCACAAGATTTTCCATTAACGAGCAACGATTCACAGCAAATAGAAGTCAATGGATCGACTAATCGTCCATTTAGTTCAAGTAGGTAAGCCAGTCAGCAAGCCTAAGGTGACAGCCTGCACAATGAGTGCTTGCTGCTCCTCCTGCAGCACTTGCAGCCTCCTTACCTTTCATGATAAATTGGTTAAACTTAGAAAAAANGCAATTGGAAGGGTTGTTCCAAAAGGCCCCAGCGATACTTGTTACTAATTTAGTCTAGCCTATGTTTTTCTTTAAATCCCTTGTTTCACTTCAATAGTATTATCGATCATATCTATGCAGAAGAAATGAATGCATTTCCATACTATTCAATTTTCAGTATTAAATTGTTATTCCAGCCTAATGCTGGTGCATTACAAGGCCACAAGATCAGAAGCATAAAGCGGACCAGGGGAAGCACAGAATTTCTTCGAACACGAACATATTTTAATTTTAACAAGTGATACATTACTCAACATTTAAATTTAAAGCCAATCCTTCTAGCCTACATGTCGATTTAGGAATTTTGAAAGACGTCCAATAGTACAAATACATTCCTTTAAGATTTGGATTCAAGAGTTTCATTGTCGATCAATTAGAGAACATAAGTCGCCCCAGAGGGAGGGAGAGAGAGAGAGAGAGAGAGAGAGAGAGAGAGAGAGAGAGAAGCTTGTAGTATAATTGAAATAGTTTTGAGAAAACAGGTTTTCCTTTACCCCCAAAATTAAATAAGAAATTCTTGGGAATACTACTAACAAAATTTTACTTTCCTATTTTCTTCTTTCATCTTACTTTTAAAACCTTGATTTGTTAAGGGATGACAATGGACTAGAATATTAAAGCTCGAGGTTTCACTTTAAAAGGTTAATTTTATCAAAAGGTGTAGCTCAAATTTTCATCTATTGGTTAATATTTTGGTACTTAACCTAAGTACTGCGAGGAGAGGCAAGGCACGGACGGAGAAGGCCAAGATGATCCTTCCATCTTTGCCCTATCCATCCCGTCCTTACTTTTGCCCCAGCCCCATAGTTATTTTGCCCAATGGGACGAGAATTAAAATATCTTTGTCACGGAAATGCAACTCAAGATCTTCAATCTCATGCAATACCTGGCTCAATTTATGTAAACCGAATTAAAAACCACTAATTGATTTCTCAAACCCAAAAATCAATTACTATGGTCGCCCAATTGACTAATCCACAAAGGGTAATGGTGGACGAAAGGTATCACAAAGATGAAGAAGAAAGGGAGCGATTTTGTCACGATTTCACCAAGAAAATAGAAGAAAAATGACTCTCAAAAAGCCTTGCACACAATCAGTTCTCTCAAACAGGAGACACGGGCCAACAATAGTGAAAATGGGCTAATATAAGATGGGCCAACGAAAGACAGTGAGCTAACAAATTACGGAGGTCGTCCAACTAACGAACAGGCCACGAGCAATACAAATTAGTAGCTGCTTCCAATTACCAAATTTGTTTCAAGTTCGAGCCAATTAATTGTGATGCTGATAAACATTTCAATCTTCGACCAAGTACTGAAATTAATTCAATTGTTTAACATTATTGTCCGAATTTATTGGGTATCAACAAAATCCAACAATTTTCACTTAGTCTTGTTTAATTATTTACTATTTTTATTTTTTTAAACATAAAGTAAAATACAACAAAAATATTCGAGGCTAAGACCATATTCTCAGTTCTCATTCAGAGTACCCAACATGGTGCGAACTCTTCGGCCTGATGATTGGATAATTTGCAATCCCTTTATTTTAAATATATAAATTTCCACCATAAATAAAATCGTATTTGGTATAGTTTAAAATTTGATAAAAATTTATATCAAAATTAATCACATATTTTATGAATTGATAATTTTTATTAACTTTTTAATCAAATATTTTATGGACTTTTATCATAAAAAATCTTTTTTATATGCAGGGGCAAAAAAGTGGAAATGGTTCATTGATTTTGTGGTCCTGTCTTATCCAACTTGGTGGTTCAACGACCTTTGTACAATTTTGGATTAATCATTCCAAATCGATAGTTCAAAGTTGAAACCAGCAAAGATCAAGAAAACTATTACAAACCCAGAGCAAAAATGGCTGATAATGAAAACCCAATTCGTTTTGGAATCATGGGATGTGCAGAGATAGCCAGAAAAGTCTATAGAGCCATAAAAATGGCTCCCAATTCCACTCTTCATGCAATTGCGAGTCGTTCAATCGACAAGGCAAGACAATTTGCCGTCAGAAACAATTTATCGAATGAGGTGAAACTTTATGGGGACTACAATGAATTACTGGATGATCTATTTGTGGATGCTATTTACATGCCATTGCCCACTAGCCTGCATCTAAAATGGGCAGTTTTGGCTGCTCAAAAGGGGAAGCATTTGCTTCTGGAGAAACCCTCTGCGCTTAATGTTAAGGAGCTTGATAAAATACTGGAAGCATGTGAATCTAATGGGTTGCAGTTCATGGATGGAAGCATGTGGTATCATCATCCCAGGACTGCGAAAATGAAGGATTTTCTTTCTAATTTGGAGCTATTTGGACAAATCAAAGCTGTAAGTTTATATGCATATTTAATTAGTTGTGATTCGTTTAGCATGGTAATTGTTTACAGTTTGCAATTAATTGTTACTATTTGAGTTGAATATGATTTTCTGGAATGAATCAGGTATATCATATTGTTGTTGACATAATAAAATAACTAAGTTTGTCTCCTCTTTTTAACAGTTTAAGCTTATCAGTAGCCATGAAAATTTGCACGTCTCAGGCCTTTTATGGAAGAAAATTAACGAAATTTACTGTCCTGGCCTGTGCCTTATCAGGGTGAGATATTTGGGGGTATTCTATATTCTGAGGAGGGAAGACACAACATTACCTTCTTATGGATTGTAAAAGAAGAATAGGTCTATAAGAATTGATATTGAAATTTTACTTGGTGATGACTACTCACATCCTAGTTATCCACAGCTTCAAGGTAATTTGAAACTATGTTAGTGGTAATCAAATAACACGGCGGAGTTCACTTGTGCTATTATAGTGATCTTTATTTCAGTGGCCAACATGATACGCGTTGATTATGTATGGTTAATCAATTGACTGCCATGTCTTTTTTTTGTTATCAGATCCGCAGTTCATCGTCTTATACTGGAACACCTCAGTTTCTTGAAAACGACATTAGAGTAAAACCAGACCTAGATGCCCTTGGTGCACTAGGAGATGCAGGGTGGTACTGCATTGGTGCCATATTATGGTCTATGAACCAAAAACTACCAACAACAGTCACTGCTCTACCTGCCATAGCCCAAAACTCGGCTGGGGTCATCTTATCATGCAGTGCCTCTTTATACTGGGATGAAGAAAAAACTGTAGCAACATTTTACTGTTCCTTAATCTCGCACGAAACCATGGATTTGGCTGTATATGGTTCTAATGGGACGCTTCATGTTGAAGATTTTATAATCCCTTATGATGAGAGTTCTGCGACATTTAGCTTTACATCTGGGGCTAAGTTTTTGGATCTTCATATTGGGTGGAATGTTAAACCTCAAGAAGTTCAAGTAGCTTGTCAGTTACCACAGGAGGCGACGATGATTCAAGAGTTTTCCACGCTTGTCAAGGGCATAAAAATTTCCAAACTTCGACCAGATAGCAAGTGGTCCAGTTCGACTAGAAGTACACAACTGGTGTTAGATGCAGTAAAGAATTCCATAGATATTGGTTTTAAACCTGTTCAGATGTAAGCAGACATTCTCTAAACTGGTTTTTAAAGCAAATTTCATAACAAATTTTGATGCTAAATATGGTTGAAATGTGCTCTGTCATTAACCTGTATTTGGCTTCTTTTGAATTTTTTTTAGATTCTTTTTACTTCTATATATTATTTTCATATCCAGAACAGATACTAAGAATATGCAAGATCCAGATGTTTAGTCACCACAGAATTTGGTGAAATTATCGATGCTTTATGAGTAGAAAAGGGGAGAACATTAAGAATCAGTTCAAGGAGGCTTCTGCAAATATCTGTATAAGCATAGAACCCATAAGGTTGTCAATGGGGTCTAATTCCTACTTTTTACTTTCTTTTGAATTCAATTCCTACTTTTTACCATGACAAGATTAGAAAAGTTAGTTATCCAGTCTGACTTGCAACATCTGTGTTGATAGTTGATACAGAACGGTTCTTGATTACCGGTCAGTATCACAGTACTAATAATAGTAGGTCATTACTTCAAATGAGACCGAAAGTAACAATGGCCCAATGATGATTAAAAATAACGTAAGAATAGACCAAAAAATGGATTTTGTTAGGTAGACTATAAATGTTTACGCCTATTACGAAGATTGTACTTCTTTGTAATTGAACTAGTTTCAAGTGAATTTTCTCCAACATCCTCTGCAACTACGAAGTCGGGGTCCTCTGATTTGTCTACATCTTCTGGTAACTCACAGTCAACCCATGAAGACCAGTTGATGTCACTATCCTCATCCGTGTCCAATAACGATTCTTTGTTGCTGTGCAAGCCATTAATCTTGTCCATTAGTGTTAACAGCATCTGATGGTTTAGCATTTCATAGTCTCTGCATAATTTGCAAAATATTTGTTAGACATAATATCACATTACCTGAAAATAACATATAATAGCAATTTCATCTTCTACCTGTATGTGTTAATGGCATACAGAAGTTGGATTGCGGCTAGAACCAGGAAAAGTGACCTAAGAGAGGTTATTATCCATCCCATTTGTTCAATATCATATGTTGCACGGCGAAGTATGATTAACTCGATAACAAATGTGACACATAATCCTGCAAACAAGAACAACTAGGGAAGTCAAAATGAACTGATATCTTCAAGTTTTACTTCAATTAGATGCGTGATACTTACCTATATAGAGCCTGGGTCGCACATTGTACGTTTGCTTCATACTAGTAAAGATGTAGAGCAAGAGGATTATTAATGAATAAAAGAAGAAAGCTTTAATTGCTCGAGATTCTAGAAGCAAAGCATTATGCAAGGCAAAAAGCTTGTCTATTGCTATGAACATGCTGGCTTGCTTCGATTCAAAAACTTCCTGTAATGAATGGTGAAATTTGAGAAACACTATGAAAAAACTCGAATATTTAAATACTTTTAAAGAGGATGCCATTGAAAAATGTCAGACCTGAGCTGCTAATATTGTCTTTGAATTTGCAACTAGGTCATCATGAGCCTGTTGAAGTTGTTCTTGCCGTCGAAGAAGCTCCTCTTGTTGGTTCTTCCCAAATTCAGCCAATTGTTGCAAGGTACCCCTTTTAACATATGAAAATTGTAGTAAGTGCATATGAATTCAATCCAGGTTTTAAAGCTAATATACATTATGATACAACACTTCTCTATATATTTACCTGTTCTCTTCAAGTGCTTGAGACTGAAATTTAGTAAGAAACTGAAGACCGTCGAGTGCTGCTGTTTGAGCATCCAAAAGTTGTTTTTGTTTATCCAAAGATTTTCCGGTCATATTCTCAATATCGTCAGCTTTATTCTGCAGAGTCGACATTTTTGTAAACATTTCCTCTCCAACTTTACCAATCTCCTTCTCTATTTCTACCGTTTCATCCCTTAAGTTATTTATTTCGATGCCCAAACTATCATAAGAATCATGAAGCATTGATATCCCTGCATCTAGGTCCTCTTTCATTTTCTTTTGACCTTCACTTAACTCTAACTGCGAAGCTGCTATTCCCTTGGATTGTTCATGGACTACCTCTGTGTACTTCTTCACGACATTTACATGATTTTCAACATTTTTTGATGTTTCTGCCACCTGTTGAGTTTGGATGTCAATGGAAGCCAAAGAATTATGAATTTGATTCGAGTTTTGCAATAATTCCTTCCCTCGTTCTTCAATGTTTTCTAGTTTTTCTTCTGCATACTCAGCAGACCTTTTCAATTCGTTTACCAGTCTCTCAGTTTGATGCTTGAAGGCATGAATCCTGCAACATTATTTAAAATATTAACTCAAAAATGGGAAAAATAAACAATTCTAGAAAATTTCTTTCCAAGCTTTTAAAGAAAAGGGAAACTTACTGTAATTGATGACAGATTGTATTAATTTGAAGAAAAAACTCCAAGAAAACTTTATGTGAATCATCGCTCAATTTCTGAAGGCATATCTTCATGGGATTTTTTCTTGAATCACAAAGAGGAAAGGCAGGCCGTCCAGTGTGCTGTTGAAAGCAATCACTGAGATCCCAAGCCAGTTTATGCTTCAATTCTTCCTCTGCAACAATCTTCGAACATCCTGCAGATAAATCTTGGTACGCATTCAACGAGCAAGATTTTGATGTACGCATAGCTAGTTTGACACTCTCGACCATATTCATTCCCTTTTCGTCGTTATCTAGAGTTTGAACGGCAAATTCAGCACCAACAGCATTGGAAATCATCTGATTCTTTGAAGGGTCATAAGTTTCTTCATTATTAGAAGAAAACCACCAACCTCCCCATGTTCCATATACTTGTGACAGCAAAATCAAGAACGAAATATACAGATGTTTCATTGCAGTATTCTATTCTTTCAAACAATATAACCTGCAAAACACAATATTACATTCCTTAAGTTGAATATATATATATTGATGTGTATGACTATTTTGTCTGCGCTTTCAGGCTTATAGAACACAATTTTGAGACTTGGCGCACAAGTTATGGCGATGAAGAAAAAAAGAGGATAGAAAGTGACATTCTGAACTTTTTTCTGTTATATTTAAATCAGGATCAGGGGTTTCTTATTTCTATATCATTATTTGTAAAGATTCCATATGAAAACGGCTAAAAAAAGCATGTAATTTATATTTTGATGCTCAATCTTCCAAATTTAAATACTTACCTTTTTCTGGACAGATATGCACTCCAAATAATTTGGCTGGGAAAAACAAGTAAAAGAATGTATCCGTTTGTTTTAAATAAACTGTCGTTATAATTTGGCGGGTGGCGTTTCAGTTTCCGTTACGGAAAGGTGTCTTTTTGAATCCAAGGGTCATCTAATTTACATTTTTTCCTTATTTTTAAAAAAAATTAATAATTAATAATTTTTTTCAAAAACATAAATAATAAAAAAAAAATTCTTTTTTTTTAGTATTATGGTTGCTAATTATAAGTTTAAAGGAACGGGCCAAATCCAAAAGAACATGGCCCTACAAAAGTTCAAGTCAAAGTTCAAACCCAAACCCAAACCCAAACCCAAACCCAAATCCAAGCCTATTTAATAATGGAATTGAGCGAAATTACGAAAATGAATGGACTTGGAGCGTAAACACAATTATGGTTGGGAGGCACGTCTAAGAAGTGTTTATAAGTTTAAATTATAAATAACTAGAAATTAATTTGGATGAGTGGATGGTGCTTGAGGATGAATAAAATTGGCTCTAAACTTACGAAAATCATGTCAAATTTCATGAGATGTCCATTTTTTCTCTTTCATCCTTGCCCATCCTCCAAAAAAAAAAAAAAAAATTGTGGATTTGTTTCTTGATTGAACTTGAAGGAATCAAATGCCTTGTTTACATGTCCAATTTACCATGATGGTTTTAGAAAATATCACATAATGTATTCATCTTTCACTGTTATTGTAGAAAATGTTCTTACCTTTCGCTTTTTAGCATCTTCACCCTTATTTTCACATTTCATTGAGCAAAAGGTCATTTTTATCCATTTTCTCAATTAAAAATTGTGAAATGACGAATATATCATTCTCTTTAAATAAAACACACACAAAAAAAAAAACTAATTGAAACAATAGTCTCAATTTTTGAAAAGCGCAAATGAGTCTCCAAATAAATTATTAAAATGGTAATTAGCACATAATATCCATACCTTTCATTATTATAGAGGAAAACGTCTACACCTTCTTCTTTTTTGACATTTTCACATATAATTACACATTTGATTGCGTAAATCATACTTTTTATTTATTTTTATCTAATTTCTCGATAAAGTACTGTAAAATGATGGATATACTATCCTATTTAAACAAAAGAAAATTAGAGATTTTTTTAAATTTCTAATTATAATTTATTTTGGGACTCGTTTGCACTTTTTATAAAAAATTGGAACTATAGTTGTAATTAATTCTTTTGATTTTTTTATTTAAATACAAGAGTATATTCATCATTTTAATGCTCTTTATTGAGAAATTGAATAAAAATGGATAGATATAATGGTTTGCGCAATCAAATGTTTAAGGGTAAAAATATCAAAAAAAAAAAAAAAAAAAAAAAAAAAAAAAATATAATAAATTTATTATGTGCTAATTACTTTTTTAATAATTTATTTGGAACTCATTTGCGCTTTAAAAAAAATTTAGGACTATGGTTGCAATTAGTTTTTTTCTTTTTGTTTTTGTTTTAATTAAAGATAAGGGTACATTCGTCATTTCACAATTTTTAATTGATAAAATGGATGAAAATGACATTTTACGCAATGAAAATGTGGAAATAATGGTGAAAATGTCAAAAAAAAAAAAAAGTAAAGATGTTTTCCATAATAGTAGTAAAAGATGAGGATATTATGTGCTAATTATCCTTTTAGATGAATATTAGATACTGAAATATTATGTAACATGCTAAAATTTAAATTTGAGTTTAAGAATTTTTAGTTTACAAGAGGATAATGTAATTGAATTTTACTTATACTTCCATGGTTCAAATGCATAGAGAACTCAAGCATGTATAACTTAATTAGTAGTTTTAGATATATAAATCTTCTACACAATTTTAATGATGGACAAATTTTCCAAACATTACAAGTACCTTTTAAAAGTTCAAAACTTAGGCTCGGATAACATTGGGATCACCGGATGTTAATTTCTTGTGATGATAAACATTCAACTTAAAAGGATTTGATTACCTTTTAAAACTAATTAAAGTATGATTTTGTTAACAGTAAACACATAAGTATAAGGATTATCCCTGTAGTAGCGTACTTTGCAAAAAATCTCTTTGTGTTCTTTGTAGTGATTTCACTTTTAACCTTGATCCTTCTCTGATGTCCTTCAAAAACTTAAGAATAGCAATAAATATTTTGTGTGTGGTCATATAATAATATTCTGATGCGGACATCGTTAGATCCATCGTGAATTATTTATTTTTATTGTTATTGAACCTTATCATTTATGTTTCTATTTTATTGTTATTACCAAACCTGTTATTTAATTAGGTTTTCACTATTTAAACAGTTTTAAACCAATTTAGAGAACTAAAGAGAAAGCATTTCAAGTGATGGGCGATTCATCCAATCAGTCAAGAGATGCAGCTAGTAGAGGAAGTGGAAGTGGAGGATTCCGTGGTAGAGGTGGTTGAGGCAGAGGTACTGTGGCAGTAAAAAATGGTCATGTTAATGTAAAGCTCTTTTACAATGTTTATTTTATTCCTAGCTTATCGCAAAATCTGTTGAGTGTTGGGCAACTCATGGCTAGTGGGTATTCTATTCTGTTTGATGATGTCTCATGTGTGATTAGAATAAAAAATCAAATCAAATTATTGTAGATGTTCAAATGGCAGCAAATAATTTGTTTCCACTTGAAGTATCTAGTGTTGAGGACCAGGCTCTTGTTGTTAAAGAAAATAGTGAATCTAAACTATGGCACCTACGGTATGGGCATTTGAATGTTAAGGGTATGAAGTTATTAAGTCAAAAGGAAATGATATTTGGGTTGCCTAAAATTGAGTCTTTGGATTTGTGTGAAGGGTGCATATATGGAAAACAGTGTAAAAAATCATTTCCTGTGGTTGGATTCGATATTTCTTGTTGTTCACAGATGATTATAGCCGAATGAGTTGGGTCTATTTTCTGCAAAACAAATCAGAAGCATTTGAAGCTTTCAAAATATTCAAAGCATTTTTTGAAAAGTAAAATGGAAGAAGTATAAAAGCACTTCGCACATATAGAGGTGGTGAGTTCGTTTCTCATGAATTCAATCAATTTTGTGAGAAACATGGCTTACGTAGGGAATTGACCTCACCATATACTCCGAAGCAAAATGGAGTGGCTGAAAGGAATATTTGGACGGTTGTTGAGATAGCAAGAAGCTTGCTAAAGGCTAAGGGAATTCCAGACCAATTTTGGGCAGAGGCTGTTGCTACTGCAGTCTACTTATTAAATTTATCTCCAACAAAAGCTGTATTGAACCAAACTCCATATGAAGCTTGGAATGGTACAAGACCTTGGGTAAGTCACTTAAAATTTTTTGGTTGTATTGCCTATGCTTTAATAGATTCATATAATCGTAGTAAACTCGATGAGAAATCTGCAAAATGTATTTTTGTGGGTTATTGTTCTCAATCTAAAGCATATAGGCTATATAATCCTGTTAGTGGCAAAGTAATTACCAGCAGGAATGTTGTATTTGACGAAGAAGCAAGCTGAAATTGGCAAGAAAATAATGAAGTTGCTGATGAGAATAATGAAGCCATTCATATCAAAGTACCAACAAGTGAACCTTCACCAACTAGAGAAGTAGTACCAACTCCTCCGAGTTCACCAAGCACAGTTCCTTCAAATTCAACATCCAAACCTTCAAGTAATAGCAATTCATCTTCCACACAAGCTTCTTTAGAGAAGACTCCTCCAAGGAAATTCAAGTCATTAAGGGAAATTTATGAGACAACTCAAGCTTTGTTCGTTTCTGATCCTACTAGCTTTAAAGAAGCAGTAAATAAAAAAGAATAGTGTAGTGCAATGAAAGAAGAGCTTGAGGCAATTAAGAAAAATGAGACATGCGAATTGGTGGACCTACCTGAAGGTAAAAATGCTATCGGAGTAAAATGGGTTTACATAACAAAGTACCGTTCAAATGGAAAAATAGAAAAGCACAGCTCGTGGCGAAGGGGTATTCCCAACAAGAAGCTATTGATTACGACGACACATTTTCTCTTGTAGCTCGATTTGAAACGGTGAGAACCATTTTAGCCTTGGCAATACAATTGGGCTGGCCTGTTTTTCAATTCGATGTCAAGTCTGCATTTTTAAATGGAGAGTTGAAGGAAGAAGTTTATGTCTCTCAACCAGAAGGTTTCATCATTCAGGGGAAGGAAGATAAGGTCTACAGATTGAAGAAAGCCCTCTATGGTCTAAAGAAATCATCACGGGCATGGTACACTAAGATAGATTCTTACTTTCAACAAAATGGATTTGAAAGAAGCAAAAGTGAGCCCACACTTAATTTAAAGAGACGTGGTAAAAATGATCTTGTACTTGTTTGTCTTTATGTTGATGACATAATTTATATGGGTTCTTCTTCTTCTCTTATTGATGAATTTAAAGTGTGTATGAAGAATAAATTTGAAATGTCAGATTTGGGTCTTTTGCGTTATTTTCTTGGCCTAGAAGTGAAGCAAGTTGAAGATGGAATTTTTGTTTCACAAAAGAAATATGCAACTGATCTTCTTAGGAGATTCAATATGCTGAATTGCAGAGTTGCAGCAATACCTTTGAATTTGAATGAGAAGTTGCAGTTGGATGATGGCACTGAACAAGCAAACTCAAGTTACTTTAGAAGCTTAGTGGTGGGTTGATATACTTAACTCATACTAGACCTAATATATCATTTTCAGTTGGAGTGATTTCTAGGTTCATGCATTGTCCTTCAAAGCATCATCTTGGAGTTGCAAAAAGGGTCTTGCGCTACATTGCTGGAACAATAGACTTTGGGTTGTGGTATTGCCACGTTTGAGATTTCAAGTTGTTTGGATTTACTGACAGTGATTGGGCAGGTTGTTTAGAGGACGGAAAGCGCACTTCAGGTTATATTTTCAGTTTGGGGTCAGGAGCTATATCCTGGAGTTCAAAGAAACAAGCAACAATAGCTTTATCTTCATCTGAAACTGAATATGCAGCTATAACTTCATCAGCATGTCAACCCATATGGTTACGAAGGCTACTTGCATACCTTGATAAGAAACAAAAAGAAGGAACTGAAATCTATTGCGACAACAAAGCTGCAATTGCCATGTCCAAGAATCCAGCTTACCATGGAAGAATGAAGCATATAGATATTTGAATTCACTTCATTCGAGAGCTTGAGGCAAAAGGGCAGTTCAGTCTACATTATTGCAACACAAATGAGCAAATAGCTGATATTCTACCAAAATCACCGCCTCGTGAAAAACAAGTTTATTTCAGGAATCAGCTTGGAGTTTGCAATTTTGAATCAAGGGGGAGTGTTGAAGGTTAATTCAGAAATTTTCATATGTTAATTTCCAGTTAGACTGAGTCATAGATACTAGTTTAATTTCAAATATTTGCTCTGTATTTTCTAGTTTTTAGTTAGTCAAAGTCAGTATGAATTAGTGGCAATAAAACTTGATGTTAGTTGAGGATTTTTAGCTATTTTTCAGTTTGTTTGTAAGCCTATAAATAGGCATTCTTAGTTCTGGAATAAAAACTAGAAAACAACAGTATTTCTCTGCATTTTCTCTGTTTTGTTTTTCTGCCCAGTCTCTGTTTCTTTGCCTTTGCTTATTCAAATTTCCAACAGTCCCTTCAGTAGAAACCACACCAGATACGTAATTCGCCTTTGTGTGATTTCTATCTACCAGAGAAATTTCATCAGTAGCTATGGGCATCTTCAACAGCTTATTTGCCTCTCGCAAAAGGTAGCCGAATTATTCTAGCCATGGCGGTGGTTGCAGCGATGATGATGTGCGGTGTCATTTTGATTTAGTTTGGGTTGAGGTGTTGAAATGACGGGGATACAGGTAGGCGTAGGTGAGGGGAGGTTGGGGATGATGAACAATAATCTTTCTTTTTTAATTATTTTATTATAAAAATTGTAATTATACCATTTTGCCCCTCATTTGATTTCTCCATTTAGATCAAAATCGTAATTACATTGTTGACTAATGACATTATGGACGGAATCAGTTTCTTCCAGACCTATTTGACTCTTTGGCCATAGTTATTTAGGTGGTGTTTCTAGATTGAAGAGATTGAATTTCTCTCAAGAGCACACGAAAGAAACATATGAACTGGATAAATTGAAATGAAAGGTTAGAATATAATCTATGGCAAAATGAAAGGTTTTGGACATAATTTATGACAAAGTAGAAGTTTGGATACTAAATGAAAAGTGGATCAAAACCAAATGAAGGAAAATAGGCAAGGCATATAAAGCATTCTTTAGGTGCTCGTGATTCAATTGACAAAGTCGAGTTAAAGACTATAAAAAAAGCGCTTGTTGGGAGGCAACTTAATTTTCTAATCCTTTTATTTATTCTGCTTTTTGTACTGCATTGCATATAAATTTATTTTGATTATTTGCAATAGACTTAGGCACGTTTCAATTTATATGATATCACCATCCTATCATGTTTCCCTTAACCCATTGAATTTATTATTGGTTATTTCGATTTATTTGGGCTAAATAACACATGTTCTAGATTATTTGATCTTTAATATTTGATTTGACCACTATGTGTAGGAACATTACGTCGTGAAACATTCAAACCAACATAGACAAGAGAAAAGTATGATGAGAAGATTGTCTAGCCGTCACAGTGTGCTTTACACATTCAACCGAAAAATTCCAAGAATACCTTCTTCCTTTTCTTACACATTCAACTGAAAAATTCAAGGAATACCTTCTTCATTTACTTCTCCGTCCCCTTATATTTTTATTTATATTTTATGACATTGAGGATAATGTCAGTTTTAAGTTTGGGGGTGAAAAAAACTGAGTTTTACTTTTCGTGTATATTTGAGTTTTTATTCTTCATTATTGCTTTAATATATAACAAAAATACAAAAACAAAGTTGAAAGAGTTTGATTAAATTTGAGATTTGGTGTTGATTTATGAACTACGGATATGTTACATGCTAGGCTGATTGAGACTTGGCCTTGCAAAATTGATATTATACATGCACTGGAATTAAGTTCGACAGTGTGATGCTATGAATTGAATCGTAAAATTGATAGATTGATATAGTTGGACATGGATGTTTTACCCAAACCATACTAAATTACTTATCTTTAGACCAAATTTAGCATAGTTTGGAGGAGGGAAAGATTTTGCTGTTGTAGGAAAATACAGATATAGACAGGGATTCCATGTGTGAAAATTTTTGTGTGGATTGTCTTTGATTAATAGGATAAAATTGGGTAAAATCTTAAGTTGGTGGTCGATTTACTTGAATAGGTGTTTAATGAGGGTATTGTACTAATTAAGGTAGAAAAATATATAAAAGACATCTATTCGTAGCCTTTATAACTCGAATTATTAAGCATGCTAGGATATTTACAACCTGATGCCCTAAAATCATGAAATTTGAGAGTTATTGGCCAAAAGCTCGTTATATGGATCATATAGAAAGCTTAAGGGAGACAGAGTAAAAAAAATATTGAAAAAAAAATAGGTGTATGAAACAAAAGACGCACCAAATACCATGATTAAGCATCAAACACTTATTTAAGAAGACTTGACTTTTGAATATGGATTATTAGCCTAGTCTAGTCCTAGAGGTCGAAGCAATCAAAGAATTGGAGAATCCTTGTTTATTGATGTGTTGACTTGCAATTGGTAAAGTCCACTTAAACAAGAGAGGGTGAGGATAATAATGAAAAATTCAACATTAGATTACACACTATGAAAAAAGTGAAAAAAGAACAAGTTTGGAGGTGTGTAAATCATACGAGAGGTGAAAGGATATCTTTGACCATAGAGGGTCGGGAATTGAAGCAACTTGTAAATTCATGATTGTCTACTTAATTCTTCACACACACACACATACACGTCAATTTTGCNATTGGAATAGTGGATATTGGTTTGGAATTGTGACTTTGAAACAGTTTGTAGATTTAGTACTATAATTTCAAATACTAAGATAAAAAGCTAGATTGTCTAACCAAATATTTTTGCATGCTTGTGTGTTTGTTGTTATTTAGATTATAATTTCGTTTGAGAACAAACAAATGCTTAAGTTTGAGGGTATTTAATTAGTGTAATTTTTACACTTATTAGGGATCTAAAATAATAATATTTGATAGTTCTTTTGATAAAATATATCGTAAATTATTATATTTTATATTATATAGGTAAATCTCAACAGTTGAACAAGAAATCGAAAGAAAGAAGCGAAAATTGGTAAAAATGGCAAAATTCAAAGTTTAAGGACCAAATTACAAATTCAATAGTTGATTCGGATCACAAGAAGATACTTTGAAGATTTCTAAAAGATAATTGGATGTAATTAGAACTAAAAAAGGAATTGAATATGATTAAAATCAATTTCTAATCGCACAAGTTATATTTCAAAATTTTAGCCGAAGATTGAAACCGAGTTTTGGCATAGTAAACGTAAGAATTGAAAAAATTATATTTCTAGAGAAGTTGTATCTTTTTGAGATAGCTTTCCAAATCACTTTGAATCTCCTCAATTAGATATGGGAAGAGAAAGTTATAGCCAAAATACTAACTACTGTGCAGAGACAAAAAATCCGCGTGCGAAAACAACTTTTCTTATTGGATTAGAACTCTTTTGGAAATCAATTTGGACTTGATTTTCAACCAATTTTCGACTCCTATAAATACATAACAGCAGAATACATATTGAGGGTCACTAATGTACATATTATATTACAATATTTATCAATTATTTTCATCAAAGGAGGAGGATTGAAGAAGATTTGCAAGAATTCAATCAAGTAAAGATTCAAACCTAATTTTTGGGCAAAGAAAAGAAGGCGCAAGTGGAGATTCATTAAGAAATCATTGAAGAGATTCAAGATTTCAAAATTCATCTCTCAATTTATAAAAAATTCGGATTATATCTTTTCAATTAAATATGTTTTTTCGTATTTTCGATATGTTAGGCTAATTTTATATATTGCTAGGATGAGATGAACCATTGTTATCATATTTTTAGTTTTTAATTAATTATTTTGTCTTTAATTTATTTTGGTTTGTGGATGTTTATTATTATTATTTTATCGTTCTTTTTAATTGTTTGATCACCAATTGAATTGTTAGTAAATTTTATTGTTGCCGAGAGAGACAATAGGGTTTAAGCACAGTATAATAAACATTATAAGGTTCGATAGAGGATAGAGATATACCTCTATGCTTTATATGGTTTCAATAGGTGTTCTAGTACTTATTAATGCATTTATCATGTTTGNTCATTGAGAGATAGAAATGTCACATGAGGGGAATATATTTGATCGTTATTGAGAGAGGCTTTCAATTAAATTAGGAATATTGACCAACATAAATGATTTCAAATTGTGTCACTTTAATTGTTACACTAAAAATAGAATAATAAGGGGGATTCGATATCTTAGCAATGCATCTCATATATTTGAAAAATATATTTACTTACTTTCATTAGTTTAGTTGATAATTTAGGGATTAGTATAAAAAATCTATTTGCTATTCGATTAATGTTACTATTAATTTGAACTCGATTAAATACTTAGTCCCCGTGTGTTCGACACTCTATTCATCATTATATTACTTGTTCACGATCCTGTTCGCTTGTGGGAAATCAAACGATCATATTGCACCATACTTGTATCTATTATACACAGCCTTGTTCTCAACACGAATAAATCAGTTCTAATATTACTCACTAAGCATTACTAGTTTAGTATGCATCCTTTTAGATCCAGCAGGAAATTGCTATCATTATACCAGATTAAATGGATCAACACTACCGCAACAAATACTAACAGAAGGAAGATAAATAGTTGTCAACATCTAAATCCATTCAAATTAGTACCAATTCAAAACCAAGAGAATTGAAACTATCTATCCAAATTACAACAACGATCTATAATCCAAAGCATTGACCGGATGATTGGAGGGAAAGCAATTATCACGGATTGATACAGATGATCTACTCTTGTGAAGAAGCTCAAATCATCTTCCAGAGTTCTCTAATATCCATGGGTTATGAAGTTGGACACCGCACTGTAGATTGACTGAAAAGTATACTTGTTGCTTTGTCAATTCTTTTCTGGCAGTAGACGGATGGTATTTCTACATAATGAAGCCATTCAGTCTAGTATACTATCCAATGAAGCCATTTAAGTCGAGCAAACATCTCAAAGTCGGAGTGTGAGATCTGGTGTAGATTCATCTCCGTCCAAAGATGTATTATTCTCAACAAAATTCCCATTTGAAGATCCAACCTGTACAAATAGTGGATGAGAAATATTTTCAGTAGATACCTGATGAAAACTACCAGGCCATAACATCTTTGAATTATCATCCTCCATGTATATAGGCTGACTTGGGTAGCCAGTTTCAAATCTTGTGGTGGCTCTAAATTCAAGTGGCCTCATTGGTGGCAAAAAGCTGTGATGCACTGAAGAATGCTCTTTTATTCCTAGACATCGGGATAGAGACCCATGCAAAGGCAGAGATGCCATACTAGCACCCCTCTCAGAAAAAATGCCCATTTGTGTAGCCCTTTTAACCAGATTCCTTTCTCGCTTATGTGCATTCTGGTGACCCCCAAGTGCCTGTGAACTGAAAAATTTCCGTTGGCAGAAATTGCAAGAAAAGGATCGTGGAGGAACCACTTCTTTAGTTTGGGTTGTGGGTTCATTGCAACTTCCACTTCTGCTAGATATCAGAAATCGCATAGATTTGTTGTAGTCTAACTGATTCTTGTTTGATCTGAAGTTGAGAGATAAGTCGAGGGAGGTGGATTCTGAATTCAATTGAATGTTTACTGGATCCAATTCATGCCTGAAGTCAGTAAGTCTATCTTGGATTGATATGTTGGAAGCAACTTGGCTACTAACATCAGAATCATTCTCTGTGTAAGGCTCTGCTTCAAGATCACAGTTTTGGGATTTCATATTTCTGTGGGCTTCTTAGAAGCAATATGATCAGTTCATGTATGTTGTCAATAAGAAAAAACCAGTATGCAGCATTCTGAGTGCCAGCCAACAGCTTGGAGCTGATTTTTTCTTCCCTGCATATAATGGATATTTAAGACGTAATTGAAGGAAAAAGGAGTAAAAATTTTAATTGTAAAGATCACAATCTGTAGGTCCAGTGATGCAGTAATCACTTCACTCTGAATCAAAAGCAATGATTTTGAGATAAGATTAAATAGCACAAAAATGGGGACATCTTCATTACTAAAACATTTCCCGCTCCACTACAATTTGAGGGCAATCATCACTTTGAGAACATAATTGCTGTTGCTTGGTATTTACTAAATCAGTTGATCTCTGATGCCACTAATAAATGCCTAAACCTTCATCCTGTATAAAAGATTAGTTAATTTCTTCTACATATGAGAAGGTCTTCTTGTTTTTCAAGTTTCTAATCTTTGGCACCTCTCATGAAGTTACTTAACAAGATAAACAACCTGAAACTTGACATCAAGCAGCTTATTGCTTCTAATTATACTTGTAAAAATAATACCACCCAATCAACTAATTGTTTAAATTCAGTTCTATTATGACAAGTTATGTCTAATTAATCTTTGCTCTGAACTATTCTCTCTTTAACAGTAAGAGTTAACTGGACAAAGGAAGATATTATAGGCCAAATCAATGAAATTCTTAAAAATTTATCTTTCAATAATTTCTGTGCTTCTTTTCCGATCAGTTAATAGAATTATATATAGGGTAACTTATTCGTAACTCAAAAGAATTCAAAGATGAAGCAATATCCAGATAATGGAAGAGTAAGAAGAACCTTGTAATGAAACAAGATGCACAACCGCTGAGTTCTTTACGAGTTATCCTAACTTACAAGCTACCACGAACAAAACATAATGAAAACAAGTGAACCAAAGATTGCATAAAGTTATAAATGGAAGAAACAGGAAAAACGCACACATCAGAGAAAATTCTAGTTCTCCATGCTTGTGATATAGCACATGGATTTCAGGAATCAAAAATCAATTCCAAAGAGAGATTCTTTCATTGATGGAAGTTAATCCAAGAGTTTAATGCATATTAGAACAGAGGAAGCAATAGCACCAGTGTTTGTCTACTAAATTTTGAGACTGTCTAAAAAGATGACTTCATTTTTTGTAACTTAGCTCTAAGGATTAGAATTCTCATTCTGATTCTAGGAGTTCAAATATGTAAGATTTCAAAATTCTTATAATTTTATCCCAAATTGAATATGAAGAAAACCTTGGGGGGGGGGGGGGGGGGG
>CAIGRB010144995.1:34248-44458 GCA_903798255.1 Fraxinus quadrangulata
GAGAATACTAGGAAATCTGCACATGCAGAAATAACTAATCAGAAAGTAATTAGCAGAAATACTCTTTGTGTAGAGCAATATCAGTACTTCATCAGACGGAAGTGGTCCTTATTAGTGAGACATAGAAAAATCCCAATTGAGAATTGAAAGAAGTAAAGAAAATGGAATGCTGAGAAAGGGGTATGGAGAGAGTGGAGAGGACAATGGTGGGGGCGTCAGAGAAGTCAGAAAAGGTAGTGTTGGCCAGTTGAGGTAATAGTTTAAGAAAAAGATAAGGGAATGACATCATCTCAACAAGCTAGCAACCCTGTTTCTTAATTTCTGGGTTCTTCCCGAAAGAAACCACTGTTTCAGATACCATCAGCAGTTAACACGATTCAAATAGTATAATAAACAAGATTCTAACTTGTTTTTCTTCTTAACATTCTTGATCAAATATTCGATGTATAGACAACTTGGTGCATCGGGAATGGCATGTATTCAGACTCAGCGGTCACCATTAACTTTCTGAATGTTCACCATAATGCTACATTCATCTATGCTATGCAAACAGGAGACAGGTTCCCATCATAATATAGCAATTCTTGCTGTTGTCGAGTATTCAATAAGAACCCTTTTTTCAGTTTAGACATAATAGCGGTCACATTGCGAGCATATAAAATGATAATTGCACTCAATCAGGCATACTTGTGCAGATATTTTAAATTGAATTATGCTAGTTGTACACGATGCAATGTCCAAGTGTCGACTGTAGCCGAGACGCGGCTCTTTGTCTCTAGCTAGCTAAGAGCTGTTACACATGGGGGTACTCGTTATCACTTTTTTTTGGTCCCCCACCACCAGGTACCCACATTCCCATTCACATTATAAGATTTTGTAATAACAAAGATAATTTAGTATAATTATAGGGGTTAATTAAATATTATGGAATAATTGTACCACCATGCTAGTGCAATAGCTTTATATATATTCACATACTTTATTGCTTTAATTTGTGGTTAATTAATTATAAACATGTGGCTTATCTGCTAATTATTTCAAAGGTATATGCTTAGATCTTTTGTATACATGGTATTAGATTCTTCAACTTGTTGGGATAGTGCTAGTTTGTCTTTTTAGATGATTGACACATAGTTTCTTTTCAAATTTTATTATTTATTTCAAACATTGAGAGTAGCTGGTTAAGAATTGACCGAGGTGTCTGTTGATGAATTAAGGATACATTACACTCAAACATAATGATTTAGATAAAAATAAGATTTAAAATAGTTTTTGATAAAAAATAATCGAATATGTGATTGAAAAGTTATAGATCATATGAAATATATGGTTAAAATTGATTGGTGATTTTATATTAGATTTTAGTTAACTTTTTAGAGGAACTTGATAGAAAACTAAGTCTCCGTATGGGAAAATTTATAAGTAATTTATAAATGATCAAATTTTCATTTTAAATACATTTCAATTGATCTATAAATATTATCTGTTAATCATTTTTATCTATTTATAAAGGCCCAACATTTGATCCGCCAAGAAGACCAACACCTTAACTAATTCAAAGGCCAAACCAACGATTTAGCCATTAAGCAGACGCAATTTTTGAACAAATGGTTCGGAAAGCACCATTCATCTCAACAAAAAAACCCGTATGATCCGCAGACCCATCCCATCTAGTCCCTTTTGATGGAACTTATACAAATGGAAATTACTTGAAATCATATTGTTTAAGATTGAATTTTAAAAATCAAGTTTAAGATTTGTTTATATAAAAATCAGGTGAGAATACGTTTTAAATACTAATAATATAAGTTTTAATTATAAAATAATTACAGATATGGGTGAGAATTAATTTAAAATCAACTAAAACTTTCATCTTTATCCACCCCAATTCATTACACTCCACTCCACTCCAGGTCATTCAAAATATTTTGTATTCTCTCTCTACGTTCACAAACGGGGTTTTCTCTCTCTCTCTCTATCTCAGTGTTTTAAAAAGATCATTTAGGCTCGAAACTCAAGCAAAACGTCTCGTCTCGCGCCTAGACTTAATCTTTTTTTTGAATTCCTAAGTGACTGAATTTTTCATTCTTTTTTTTCGTCTTCCCTAGGTGCAATTTATTAGTTTTTTTTTTTGCCCTTTTTTTCTAAAAGTCTTTTATCTAACTTTAGCTTATTAATTATTATTTTTTAACTTTTTGAAATAACGAAATTCGACCCAACCTACACCTAAGAAGGGAGGGATATGTGATTATGCGGAACTAAAAACTTAATAATTAATTAGCAATAAGTCACTATTAATTATATTTAGATGGTTAATCAAACAATTCAATTTCTCATATGTTGAAATATCGCAATTATGAAAGTAATAAATAAATATAAGAAATGATCACGAAGAAACCCAAACTGGATAAAAATTTCGGGCACTTTGCCAGTCCGCCAAACTCGACTACCACTAGTACTTTTTGACCTCCTCACTGCAATTTCCACAACTTTTCTAAATTTCGTGCTCCTGCACCAACTCTCAGCTGCAGTTTTTCAAAGCTCTCGTGGATTGCGCGCTCCTACAGCAACTCCTGACTTTATAAATTCGTCTATCTCCTGTGGATCAACGAAGAACTCCGCGTTCTTCAACTACTGGAACTCTAGTCACCTTCACTTGATCTTTAGAACTCTGACACATATGTAGGAAGTAGTAGTTTGGTATTTGGATTGTGGATTTGATGTTTTCACCACCATGAACAAATCATAAAATGAAGATTGAAAGCAAATTTGATGAAGAGAATATAAAGAATATATGTTTTCACAATGATCAACAATTTAGAGGCGTTTGGTATTTATAGTTTAGGTTTTGGAGTTGAATGGGTCGGACAAAAAACTTTAAAAACGCGAATTAAATTTTTTTGGGAAACACTATCACTCGAGGGAAAGTTGGGCGATAGAAGAGCAATAGTGTGTTACTCAAGCGAATGTAAGGCGACAGACGGGCGACAATGTTTCTGTTTCTGCCGCGAGAACCAAGTCTTGACAACAGTCTATTGAAATTGGGCAATGTTTTTCCTTCTTTTACATTCTCGAACCATAGACCTAATACAACTCAATTTTCACTATTTGCAACTTATTCCTTGATTTTTACAACATATTAATTTTAGCCCATTTTGTTCACAGACTTTCCAATTACATCAAATACTTAACAAGCTCCTCCTTTGACATTCTGTGATAAAACTACAATCTAAAGTCAAGGTTGTAGTGAAAAGAATTACAAACTCCATGACTGACAAAACCAACACTAACTTTCTTGATTGAATTCTGTTTTTTCCTTTATCAAAACATGTTTCCTAAAATAGGCAATTCAAATACCCAGTGTAAAACGTATGTGAAATTGTACTAAGTGTAAAAGTAATTTAAGCAGTTAATCCAAGCAGTTATAACTCATGAGACATCATTTCAGTTTCATATCATAAGCTAAATTAAGATATAATATCAATACAACCCAACATACCAAAACAAAACATTGATACTACAAAATATAATACTACAAAATATCAAAACTTAAGTTAGCAATACTAAAATTATCATTGAATCAAAAGTTTTAGATACATCATGTCAAGCCAAAATTATCTACACATCCTACTTTACCAAAAATATTTACTCTCCCCCTTTTTGTCACAAAATGATAAGGGACAACCTAACAACTATCCAGCATCACCAGCATCATCAGTATCAGTCCCCTCGTCAGAAGCTATACCATCTTCCTAATGGAAACAAATCCATCGCAGTCCTCGCTAAAGATATCCAACAACACCACGAAGCGTAGTAAACTCAGTAGTGTGTCGATCAACTGTAATTCTCAGCTGTGTAATCTCTGCCATCATACGAGCCCGCTGCTCGATCAGCATGGTTATCTGTCCCATAAATGCAACAGACGGGTCAATGGAAATAGACGAAATATCAGCAGGTGGGGGAACAGACTCAGCGTGAGGAGAAGTAGAAGTAGAAGAAAATGGAATATCAGTTGGCGGAGGATTAAAAAGTAGTAGAAAAATTCGAGGGATCAAAAGAGATAAGGTCATCTATAGGATCAGCCGAGATACAGTTGGGTCAACTGGATGAGTAGGCTCAGAAGAAGCATGTCACCGACTCTGAGAGATAGTGGTATGGCCAATCGACCGGGAAACCTGCCTCGGAACCCCCTCAGGAAGCTTACTCATAGGGTTGTCACTAATCGATAAGTCAAACAAACATAAGATAGCCCTATCCTCGTCCCCGTGACTCTAAAAGCACAAAGAATCTGCTAGCAAATGAATAAGGGTAGATCAATAGAATCATCATGTAACAAGGTGTAAAGAAATTGAGCATTCTCCATAGGCAATGAAGAAGTGTGGGAGACAAGCCACAGATTCGTGCACACAATGTGCAATAGAATATGTCAACCAGTAGAAAGATAACCGGTGCGTATTGCACTAGGACAACAGTGTGTTAAACACCGTCGAACAGACAAGTCAGTCCGTCGGAAGGGTATCAGGTAAAAGATAAGGAAACAAGGGGTGAACAACCCGAGAAATATGGGCTATTCTCGACACAACATCGGGAGTGATCTTAACCGTCTTATCCCTAAGAAATATCCTAAAAGTAGGCCCGCTAACGTCGTGAATATTAGCATAAAACTCGTGAACCAAAAGACTAGGAGAAGACGTTAAATCGATGAGTAAATGATCCAAACCTAAGAAGTGAAAATGGCAGCTAGGTCGGGAGAAAGGTTAGATAAGACTACCTCTTGCTCCACTAGAACGTGATGTAATGAAAACTGGTTCCCGAACACCTCTTGGGTAGTAGCAGATATAAATCGTGTCTTACTGTATGAAGTGGAGGTACCAGATGTCTGAGCAGATGTACGAGCCCTTTTAGGCGGTATCTGAAATGTGTAAAATCAACACATCGAAACCCCGACGGAACACAAACTGCATGATATGCATGAAATGTATGAATGCATGTAAAACGAGGCAATAATACATATGCAACATACCCTAGCATGAATGCACATAAGGATGCCATGAGGCCTAGACGTAGGTGACGTGATGCAATAATGTCATGACATGGTGCCGTGACTTCACCACACGGTGTCAACACCAACCACAATGTAAACGACATCAACAGACCAAACTCACCATCCTAGCGTGATCGAGTGTGTGAGGAAAAATAAACCAAAAGGACACGGAGCCGAAACACTAGTCAAACAATGTATTGAATCACATGACGTGAGCGTGTACAATACTACAAACTCAACACCATTTCAATCAAAACACATCAACCAACACAACCACAAACTTCCAACAAATTCAACATCTATCAACAAACCAAGTATCAAACACAAAATACCCAAAAATTCATAAAATAAAATACGCCATGTTCGTCGAAACCAAGCAAAAAATCCAAAGAAAAATCACCCAAATGATGCAATGGGCGTTGAAATTAAATGGAAACCACCAAACATGGAGTGGAGATGAAGAATGCAACATGAACATCAAAAACCCCCAAATAAAATGTAAAAATTTGAAAAGCTAGGGTTTCGGCCCTTACCTTGAAATATTTCGGAAATTTGATGAATTGGAGTGGAAATTCAAACCAAAAGTTGATGATTGATGATCACTTGATGGTTAATTGCACAATTGTGAAAGGGTGTGGCGAATTTGAAGTAAAAATGAGAATGGAAGGAAAAACTTTCAAAGAAATACGAGAAAATGAACGTTAAATTCAAACATACAAGCTATCACTTGAGCGAGAGGCAAGCGATAAGCGAGTGAGACAACTTCTACTTTTATTGCTCGAACGTCGCTCAACGATAAGCTGGTGACAAACTTTTGACAAAAATAGTATTGAATTTTTTAAAATTGCAAAAAATAGCACTTTTTTTTTTTAAAAAAAATTAAGTCTCCGACATATAGATGAACTCAAACATGCATGTGTCCACAAGTAATGGATTATCAATAAAAATATCCCACGTACTCAATCAAGTTCAAATGGAGTAGAGTGTATAAGTGACCCACGTATATTAAGTGCCACTATTTTTTGTGAACATGACTCCAAATCTTAAATTTATGAGAAAGGACATGCGAACATGACTATTAAAATATTTTCCTTTACTAATTAAAGTCAACCCCATAAGATTATTAGGACCTTAAAATGAGCTCAATTACACGTATATTTTTTTCTTTTCTCCTCCCTCCCAAATTTGAGCATATAATTTTTTATGTCATTTTTTTCAAGTATTGCATCTTATGTGCAGACTCTTGTCCATTAAGCGACTAAAATGACCACTGTAACGAGTTTTAGGTCGGTTAACCCAAGTCAGTTGACCATATGCACCGGATTATGAGACACATCGACCTTAATTACTCGAATTAAATAGGCTTCGAACAAGTGTATAAGGTGAGCCAATTTTTTATTTTTTGTTAATCTTATACTGCTATGATACAGGGAATTCCATGTGAGCATAAGTCATCTAAATGAAGGTCAATTCACGATCAAGGTTACCTTACCAATAGATGTCATCCATCCCAAATTTCACACATGCGGTTTAGACTTACTCACAAGATCAAAGTGTGTGCTGTGCAGATGATACATGAAGAAACATATACTCAATACTCTACATTAAACCGAACCAAGTAATGAAAATGATACTATAGATCAGAAGAAGGCATACTGGGTCACAAATGCAATATTTAAGATAACCATGAAATATCTAGTAGCACAGAAACATAATTTTTTTAAAATAATAAAAAGATCAAAACCTTTTAAACAGTAAAAAAAAATAAAAATAAAATACACAAAACAAAATCAAAACAAAACACAAATAAGTAAGATGCATGCAAGAATGAACGAACTCAATGAACTGCACATGTATCTACCTAAGTATCTAATCAAAGAGATACATGGATGCTCTCGCCGTTAAGAGCATGATCAATCTCACGAACTTTCAAGTCACTTTTCTTAACCCAAACCTTCTTAGAAGCACAGGTGATTCTAGTTAACTGAGTCATCATCTCAGTGAAATGGCTAACCTGATTGACAAGGAAGTTAACATTACTCGAGAATCCTGACTTTTACTTCTAGTCACGAGTTTATGACACCTAGGTCTTATGTGTCCTAGTGCGCCACAATGGTGACAAGTGAGAATAAACCTAAGTTTAAATCTACTTAGAGGTTATTGCCAATATATAGAAGATTGACCCTACATTGTCTAGTAGGTCTCAATTCTAAGACATTCTTACCCTTGGGTTCAGGTTTAACAGTATTTTGAGCTTTGTTGGTGGTTGGGACGGACGTGGTCTTGGATATACTAGCAGTAGTACAATTTTGAACGTAACCCAGACCATGCCTATTTTCAGCAGGCTTGTTCATGCCTAATAGATTATCGAGTTTCTACCACTCATGAAATAATGAAGTTGAGTATTAGATTTTTGAAGCACTTGTTAAGGATTTAACTTTGGCTTCTAAATTCTCATTAACAAGCTTCAACTCACTCAGATTTTTGGTAGAGTCCTAAAGGTCACATATGAGTTTCTCTATCTCTTTTTCAAGTTCATTAACCTAGTTCAGAACAGCTTTATTGATCTTCTTTATTTTAAAACTCTCCTCAAATAATTCTCGATAAGACTCATGAATATCAGTCTCATCGTCGGAATCTTCCTCAGATTTTTCACCACGTTCTTTATTCTCAACCTTTTCATTTTCCTTATCGGATTCAGTCGTAGCTCTAGATGTGAAGGCCATAAAATTTTGTTCATCTTCACCACCAGAGGTATCACTCTGAGTACTCGAATTTGATTCATGATAACTCAAGGTCACTGTTAATGCCTTACGCCTTCCTTTATTCAATTTCCTCTTCAAGTTAGGACATTCATTCTTATAGTGACCAAAACCCTGACATTTCTATAGCAGCCATAGGGTTATTCTTCTTACACTTATCATTCGAGAATTTACTAGGGACATTATTTTTTCGTTTTTGAGGGTTTCTCCTATTCCTCATCACCTTCTGAAATTTTTTAACGAAATAAGGTATTTTGTCGTCCCTAAGAGTTTCAACATCAGTTGACTCACTCTCTTCTTCCATAATAGTGTTTATGGCTATGGATTTATCCTTTTTTGGTTGAGATATGGTGAGTTCATAGGTTTGAAGGGATCATACGAGTTCTTTTATCTTAATTACATCTAAGTCTTTACTTTCTTCAATCGCGGTGACTTTAAGTCTAAACTTTTCACGTAGGGATCTAAAAACTTTTCTAACAATTTTAGACTCAGGGATCTTCTCACCTAGGTTGAAACTCGAATTTATTATATCATTAATCTTCGCATAGAATTCATCAAACGATTTATCGTCCTTCATACTAATTTCTTCAAACCTAGAGGTCAACATCTATAGTTTAGAGTTCTTAACAGCTTTAGTTCTCTAGTGTATGGTTTCTAGTATATCCCAAACATCTTTAGCAGTTTCATACATCGATACTCTCCTAAAATCTTCAGCAGACACAGTCATGACCAGGGCATGAAGGCCCTTACTGTTCCAGTTACACTCAGCTAAGTCATCTTTAGTCCAGAATGAAATATCAGTAGGTGTAACTATACCAGTAATAGTAGTTGAAGGTACAGTCTACCCAATTTGAATATTCATCCAAATACTTTCATCCAATACTTTAAGAAAAGCTCTCATTCAAACTTTTCAATAAACATAGTTGCTTCCGTAAAAAAACGAAGGCACGGACGATGACTGACTCATCTAAAATTAATTAAGGGCTAAGAATCAAAATAAGTCTCTGATACCAATTGAATAACGAAGTTCGACCCGAGCTACACCTAGAGAGGGGTGTATATGTGATTATGCGAAATTAAAAACTTAATAATTAATTAGCAACAAGTCACTATTAATTATATCTAGATGGATAATCAAACAATTTAGTTTTTCCTATGTTGAAATACCACAGTTATGAAAGCAATAAATAAACGCAATAATTGATCACAAAAAATCCTAATTGGGTAAAAACTCTGGATACTTTGCTAGTTAACAATCCACCATAAACGAATTAAAACTTACAGTCTACCAGACTCGACTACCACTAGTACTTTCTAACCTCCTGACTACAATTCCCACAGCTCTCCTAGATTTCGTGCTCCTGCACCAACTCCCAACTACAGTTTTTCAAAGCCCTCATGAATTGCGCACTCCTACAGCAACTCCCGACTTTATAAATTCATCTATTTCATATGGATCAACGAAGAACTCCACGTTCTTCAATGATTGGAACTCCAGTCACTTTCCCTTGATCTTCAGAATTCTGATAGATATGTAGGAAGTAGTAGTTTGGTATTTGGATTGTGGATTTGATGTTTTCACCGTCAAGAACAAATCACAGAACGAAGGTTGAAAGGTAATTTGATGAAGAGAATATGAATATATGTTTTCACAATGATCAACCTTAGAATTTACCGTTCAGAGGCATTTGTTAATTATAGTTTAGGTTTTGAGATTGAATTGACCGGACAAAAAGCCTTAAAAATCCGAATTAAAGTTTTTTGGGAAACACCGTCGCTAGAGCGAAAGTTAGGCAACATGCGAGTGATAGTGTGTCATTCGAGCGAAGGCAAGGCGACAAGCGGACGACAATATTTTTGTTTCTGCCATTCGAGCGAAATCTTGGTGATAGTCTAGCGAAATCGTGGTGCCTTTTTTCATTCTTTAACATTCTCGAATACTAGACCTAATACAACTCAATTTTCACTATTTGCAACTTACTCCTTGACTTTTACAACATATTAATTTTAGTCCATTTTGTTCACATACTTGCCAATTATATCAAATACCTAACACTTTTCATTTGACTTTAGTTTTAAGCCTATAAAAGATTTTATCTATACAAAAGTAAAAAAATAATTTTATTAAATAGTTAAGTAAGATTTAAGCTATTGTGCTATCTACGTTATATAATTATGATTTTCAGACTCGTTATTTTGTTGCAAAATCCAAAAGTATGTATGAAATTCCTATAAATCTATTAAGTAGGATTTGTCTAGTTAAAAAATAAATTTATGAAAAATATTTTAATTTTTGCATTTCGAAAACTTGAAAATTGTATAATTGACTAATTATATGAATTATTAAGTAAATATAGTATTTTATAATTTTAAATATTTGATATGTATTATTTTAATTATTAAA
>CAIGRB010144995.1:53807-75630 GCA_903798255.1 Fraxinus quadrangulata
TGATTTCAAGTTTCATTAGATGGAAAGAGATAATTATTTTTATAATTGGAATGGAAGGAACTTTGATAAATTACATGCTAGTGAAGGGATTGGTAGGTGGAATTAGTTCCATTCGATTAAAGGAAAATTTGGGAAATTTATTCATGTATCTAGAAATTTGGTTTAAGAAATATAGCAATAGATAATAAGGCTTCTTGATTTGTTAGTGGTTAAATTGGATATTTTATATGGTATTTCAAGTGGTGACGAAGAAATTGGAACAGCTTACCGATCATCGTAGTCTGTACCTTGTTTTCTGTGAGTGGAAAATCTTATTTTTCAGAAATAATTATTTATTAAATTTATATCATATCATAAAGTTAATTATTTTATATATTTGATTTGATAGCATGATTTCCATAATCAAATAGAATTTGTAGTTAGTTTTTTTAAAAGTTAAATTCATTTCGTTTAAATTATTTCTCTAGTATTTTTGTATTCATAATATATGTTTCAGCATATCTAAAGTTATTTTAAAAACCATTAGAAAGTGTCCAGGTGATTTTACCCTTGTCCACACTGGTGTGAATGTATTTCCACAGTGTATGACTTCAGATGGTGATTTTACACACTCTGAACTGGTGTGAATGTGTTTCTACAGTGTATGATCAGTTATTATGATTTTACCCGCTCTGCACTATTGTGAATATGTTTTCATAGTGTATGATCAGATTATAGCTTTGCGCGCGTATGACTCGAATTACAGAATTATAGAATTTTAGAATCGAATAGCTTTGCCATGTATGTCGGTACTAATCGATACATGTGTAAGGTTATTCAGGGTACCTTTTTGGTATGATATTTCAGTATTTTTATAACTTATTTGATTTCTAGTTATAAAATCCAGATTATTCAATTCTCAGTATAAAACTTTCAGCTTATAGTATTAGAGTAATTTTATTTGTTATACTTAATAGTTACTTATTCAGAATGAAGAACAAAGATTTTATGATGAAATCATGTTTCAGTTTTTAATAGTATTATTAGATTTCAGAATTCTCAAGGTTTCAAAAGAATAAGAATTTTCAGATAAATGCATAAATAGAAGAAAAATATACTTATTTGTAAACTATCAACTCACTGAATTACAAGCTCATATTTTTGTCACTTCTTTTCTTATCAGATAGTAGNTTATAATTCATATATCCATATCACGGGCTCACTAAATATTGGGTGTTTTGAATACATTTGTGACTTTTATTTGTAAAATATTGTAAAGGTCAACTTCCCAGTATTGTATTTTAAATAGTTTGAGTTTTGAGGGGCTAATGTACCATATTTAAAATTATATGTACTGGTTTGAGAATAATTTTTTTTGATCGAGTAAATATGAAATTATATTGATCAAAATTATGTACAATTACTCCGTGCATACCCGAGTGAATAAAAAATAACACAACAATGGAAGTCAATATGATACAACTACAATGGGCATACCCATGTGGACAAATGGACAGTAATCAACACACTATCAACGCACTAACAATACACTAGTGTCAAAGGAGAAAAAATCAACCCATAGCTAATGTATCATAACAAATCAAAACATTGTGATACAAAGAGAACATCACTTTGTATACCTGTGTTTTGATTCGTCTTACAATACTCTCGACACTGGATTTCAAATTTTCAAAGATCTTTCTATTTCTAGACATCCAAATGTAGTATATGGAACTAGCTAAAGCAATCATCTTAGCTTTGTTACGCCTTGAAGTTCCTCGAGCTTCTTTCTTTATCTATTTCAATGCACTTGCCAATGTAGTCATGGCTCTCTTGATACTCTTCCAAACATTTGAAGAGAAAGGGCATGCAAAGAAAAGGTGATGATTAGTTTCACGTGAGGCACAAAGAACACGATTCTGATCAATATCCAAATAATGCAGTTGGTCCTTGGTGAGTAACTTTGATTGAGCACCCAACCATAGCATGAAAGAGTGTTTCGGGGTAATGAAATGTTTCCAAATATCCTTAGCCCAGCACTTTGCTTCCCCCTTGGCCCGAAAAAAATCATACGCCTTCTTAGCACAAAATTTATCACCATTTAGCCAAGAAATCCTACTAAAAATCTGTTGGTGTGGGTTAGAAGGGGGCTGGTCACCCCTAGCCTATGCAAAAAACAGCCCCAGTTGCCGTGAGTTAGAAGGGGGCTGGTCGCCCCTATCCTGTCCAAAAATCTGACCTTGTTGCTTTGAGTTTAAAGGGGGTTGGTTGCCCTTTTCCTGTGCGAGAAACTGCCCCTGTGCATCTCTAATTTCCAGCAGTTTTTTGAAAAGTGGAGAGTGATCCTTCAACGGCAAGACCTCCCAAATGCTAGCTCCTTTAAGGTAAAATTGGTTCACCCATCGAATCCATAAGGTATCCTTTTTGTGATGAATGTTCCACAGCAATTTTGCAAGTAAAGCTGAATTCCAGCTTTTCAAATCTCTAAATCTCAAATCACTTTCCATCTTCGGTAAACAAATGTCCATCCACCCAACCAAAGGCTTTTTAGAACCCCAAAGGAAGTTACGGCACAAGCTATTGAGTCTAGAAATGATAGTAAGAAACAAAGTTCATCTATTGCAAATTCCTAATTTACTAAAGTTTTGAATGTAGATAGAAAAATGAATTCTGGACATGTTAAATTTAAATAAATAAGTGTATTTTATTTAACCATTCAAACTTTTTGATGAAATAAATGAAGATAACTTCTTATTGAAGTAATAGATTTATGGGGTTTAATGGGAAGATCTCTTCCGATTAACACTATGGTATTTTATTGATTTCAGGTTGAATTGTTTTTGAAAAAAAAAAATTAATTGACATGCTTTGTATCTGATACATAAATTTTGCTTCTTGGCGAAAAAGTGTGGTTTTTTTTTTTTTGCATAAACATCATGAGCGAAGTCCATCAAATTTCTACCTCTAATGAAATTCCTTAAAAAAATCAAATATCACGTTATTTTGTCTCCCGTGCTTGAATGAAAGAGTATGTTATGTAGCACCGCTACTTTTATAAACATCAGTCTAAGTGCAGCAGTGTGTTAATAGCATCACCTTAAATGAAAACTCTTGAAATTCAACCCATGAACTAGTCAACGTGTTAATTTGTTAAGGATACAATTATGGTCATATATTTCTTCTCATAATACGCACAGTTATCGTCTTACAATGTGAAGTTTTACCTTGATTAAATTTGAAACTGAAAATTTATCCTAGAATCTACTTCAGTTATGCTCTTAGGTGTTGGCCATTCTTTAATAGCTTTTATTTTCTCTTCATCTACTTCTACCTCATGAGCACCCACTACAAATCCTAAAAAAACAACATTTTCCATACAAAATGTACACTTCTTAAAATTAGCATAAAATTGTTCCTTTCTCAAAACTACAAGTACACTCCTAAAATGTTCTACATGCTCATTAAGGTCCTTACTATATACTAAGATGTCATCAAAATACACAACAACAAATTTACCTATAAAAGCGTAAGACATGATTAATCAATCGCATGAAAGTACTCGGTGCATTAGTGAGTCCAAATGGCATTATTACCCATTCATACAAACCATATTTAGTTTTAAAAGTAGCTTTCCACTCATCACCTTTCCCCATTCGATTTTGGTGGTATCCACTTTTAAGATCAATTTTACTAAACATACAAGCACCATGTAATTCATCCAACATATCATCCAACCTAGAAATAGGATGATGATGCTTTACCGCTATATTGTTGGTGGGTCTGCAATTCATGCACATCCTCCAAGTCCAATCTTTCTTTGGTACAAGTAACACTGGAACGGCACATTTACTCATACTTTCCCTTACGTACCCCTTACTCATCAATTTCTCCACTTATTTCTAAACCTCATTTGTCTCATCGGGGTTACTTAGATAAGTAGGTTAGTTTGGAATGACAGCTCTAGGGATGAAGTCAATCTGATGCTCGATGCCTCAAATGTATGGTAACCCACTAAGCATGTCCTTCGGGAACACATCTTCAACTTCCTCCAATAAAGAGATAGCCAAACTAGGGGGTGGGTTAGGTTTCTCAAGATTGAGGAATGATCCCTTATATACCAACAATATCATTTGTTGCCTCTCATTTATCGCTCTTTTCAACTCACTCCCTTTTGCAAAGAAATTTACTCTCCACTTTTCTTTCCTCTTAGACTACTCTCTTTCTTTTCTATCATGTGGCTCCACTCTTTTTTGTTCTTTACTAGCTACCTCAACATTTTCCCTCATACTCACCATCTCACTATTTTCTTTCTCTTTTTCTAACTCTTTTACTTTCTTTTCTTCCTCATTTTTCAATTTGATTTGGTCCTTATACACTTGTGCTGGTGATAATGGCGCAAGGGTAATGGTTCTCCCATCCGTAACAAAGTTGTATCGATTCTTATACCCATCGTGAACAACCTTCCTATCATGTTGCCATTGTCTACCCAACAAAATATGCCCCGCATGCATAGGTAACACATCACACATAATCTTATCCTTATACCTACCAATTGATAGGTTGATCAACACCCCTCTTGTTCACCTTAACTTTCCTAGTATCATTCAGCCATTGTAACCTATATGGTCTAGGGTATCTCAATAAGGTTAACCCCAATTTTTCTACAAGATTTTTGCTAGCCACATTAGTACAGTTTTCCTCATCAATGATCATACTACATATCGTATTATTAACGTGGCATCGTGTATGGAATATGTTTTCCCTTTGTTGCTCCAAGTCATCTATCTTGATTTGAGTGTTGAGAGCTCGCTTCGTGACCAGTAACTTGCTAATAACAAATTCTGTGCTAGCTCCTTTACTAACCTCCTCCAATGCCAGCATGCTTTCATAATCATCCTCACAATCACTTGCCACCTTTCCATTGCGGAAGATCATCATCCTTTTGTTAGGGCATTGAAAAGCAATGTGTCAAGTTCCCAAGTATCTAAAGCACTTGATATCCCGATTTCTAGCTGGTCGTGGCTCTATTTTGGGAGTTGTTCTGCTAGTCCCCTCATATTTTTCTGTTGGCATTTCAGTCCTTCCTCTCGAAACAGCTCCATCACCTTTGTTATCCCATAATGATTTCCAGGATGAATTAGAACCCGAAGCACCCACTGGTTGCCTAGCTGCCCCATTCCTCTTCAACTGTCTCTTCACCTTTATGGCCACATGCAAAATGTCTTCGATCTGACATAATGCTGCAACTCCACAACATTAGCAACGTCTCTATTCAACCCATTTAAGAAACGAGCCATGGTGGCTTCCCGATCCTTTTCCACATTCGCCTTGATCATCAAAATTTTCATCTCTTTATGGTAGTCTTCCACATTCTTCGACCCCTGATACAAACCTTGCAATTTTTCATGCAACTCCCTATAATAGTCATTAGGTACAAATCGCTTCCTCGTGATAGTTTTCAACTCATCCTAAATATTAACTACTCGCTCCCGATTTCTCCTCCTTGAAGTAACCACTTGATCCCACCAAGTTATAGCGTAGTCAACAAATTCAAGAACTGCAATTTTCACCTTTTTCTCCTTCGAATAATTATGACAATCAAATATTAACTCTACCTTTTTTCCCACTCTAGATAAGCTTCCAGATCACTCATTCCCTTAAACGGTGGAATTGACATTTTAATATTGTCCATATTTCCATCCACTTCATCTCCAATACGACTTCTACCCCTTNCATCATCCATATCACTACTAAATTTATAATCATCATGCATATCTATCCTAGGCTCCTGCCTACCCGGTCTCTTTGCATTTGATTGTTCCCTATGAAGGTTGGCCACCGATGTATCTAACCTATCAAGTCTTTCACTCACATCCCTAGGCACCCGTTCAAACCGCTTTATTATATCATCCGCCATGTGGTTTTGGTTCGACTGCCTGTTTGAATTGGAACCCTCTCTGTCTGACATCCAAATTCTATAGAATTTGTCTCACAAATATTCACTCGTGTATCACTCAATTATTAACTTTTTCCCTCTATTAATCTCACCACTCTGCCATTTACCACTCAGTACTTTCGCTCAAGTACTTCAAGGAACAAGGTGAACTCAATCAACACGATGAATGAATATCAATGGACTATCTAAGAACGTAAAATTGAATAAACTTGAACGATTCCTTTTTTTTACTCAAATCTGAAATTTAGAACTGCTGGATATTTCCGATAATATCAATAATAAATATTTTTTGCCTTTTTTTCGATATTTTTTTACCTCGGGAATTTAACTATAAGTCTAGCAAAACAAAAGAAAATTGATTTGGACTTGTAAATAGTTCGAAAAAAAAAATTGACTCTTTTTTTGTACTTTTTTTTGGATCACAACTCAAAAACTAAGAACTGACTCGAAGAACAAGAAAAAACAATAGAAAAGAAGAAAACAAAACTTAAACAATAAAAGATATAACCTTGATTATTTTAGAGCCGTGCTCTGATACCAACTAAAGAGAACCGCGTAGCAACGAACACTACGCAACCCACAATGAGATTGAAGATCCCAAGAAAGCCCAAAGAATAATTCCGATTTTAAGTTTGAACCAATAATTAATGAACCAAGTAACCAAACAAAAATGAAGTTTGAAAGACATAATGATTACACAACACGTGATCCGCACTCAGTGTTGAACGTCACAAGAATCTTCTTGATAAGTTCAGAATGTTCTAAGAAGAATAAGGTTTGAAAAATACAATAGCCTCTCGAATATATCTCAATAATAAATTTTATCAAAATGTCTTTACAATGAATAATAACCAAGTATTTATAGGACAAGTCTAAAACCCTAATTGTACCAGAATTAACTTACTAAAATAATAAAATGTTGCAATAAATTAGAATCCTAGTGAAATAAGGAAAATTTGAAAAAATGAAATATTCTGTCCAGATTTGCTCTATGCGGCTGCATAGTACAAATCTATGCGATCGCATAGAACAAGTGAAATGCCCTATTTGTTTTCGAGTGGTATGCATACGACTGCATGTAGGATTACACTATTTGGTCGCATAGTGTTAATTTTGGCATCTGTCTTCCTCCGCTTGAATCAAGTTGCTCCAACCCGTTTCGATCATCGACCCCAACACGAAACTTGCTCAATTATTTGCCAAGAACACTATGTCGTTAACTGTAGCTTGAACGAGCAATCTCACCGCCTCTTTCATCTGCTTTATTCTCGAACTTGTCATCGGGTCTCCTTCTATAATCAACGGGTCTCATCTTAGGCTCGACTTCGTCGGCTCGACCATGGATCATATCAAACCTATTCTGGGAAATGGTAGTATGACCAATTGGCCTCGAAACCCCCTCTGGAAAACTAACCCCAAGTGCCATCACAAGTGGATAAATTAAACATGCATAAGGAAGCCCTAGCATAGTTCTCGAGAATAGAAAAGCATGTAAATCTGATGGCATACGAATGAGGGTAAATCAATAGAATCACCATGAAATAAGGCATACAGAAATCGAGCTTTCTCCATAGGTAATGAAGAAGTATGTAACACCGACCACAAATTCGTGCACACAATGCGCAACAAAATCTGATGATAAGTAAGAAGAGATCCAATGTGGATCGTACATGACCGCCTTTCAATGGTGTGTTAAACATTGTCGAATGGACAAGAGAGTTCGCCAAAAGGGTATCAACCTATAAATACGGGAATAAGGGGTGAACGACTCGAGGAATATGAACTAGACTCGAAATGACATCGGGAGTAGTCTTAATCGTCTTACCCCTAGGAAGCACCTTAAGAGTCGATCTGCTAATGTCATGAATATTAATGTAAAACTCCTGAACAAGTAGACTATGAGAAGATGTTAACTCAACAAGTAAATTTTCGCAACCCCTAGAAGTGAAAATGGCAACGAGGTCGGAGGAAAGACTAGACGTGATTAACTCTCGCTCTACTAAAACTGGTCTCAAAGAAATATGTGAACCAAATGTATCTTGGGCAACAACACAAATAAACCTAGATCGATTATACGAGGTGGACGCACCCGATGTCTGTGATGTAGTCCTAGCTCTCTTAGACGACATCTACGATAAATGAGCAAGACAACAGATCAATAGATGCAACAGACAATACTACCGAATGAAATGCAATAATAGACGTGAAATGAAAAAAATGACGCTAACCCAACAAAAACTAGACAATTAGATCATGGGCATGCAAATCGATGCAAAACAACACTAGAAAACTAACTATGGACAAAACTGTGCAATGCATGGACGGAGACGACATTGTTCCATGAGGTCGATAATCAGTGCCCTATCTTCGTGACGTTGTGCCTTGACATCGTGACGTGATGCCTTGACGGCACGACGCAATGCCTTGACGTATGCCTCGACAACATGCCGTGGTGACCTGATGTCATGTCGCAGTGTGAAACAAGAAAATGCGATGCAAACGACACCCAAACAACAATCTAACAACCCAAAAATGGTCAAGTGTGTGAATGAGTATTGACCAAGTGACATGAAGCAAAAATACAGCAAGAAAAAAACATTGAGAAATTGTATTGAACACTTGGCACACAACAAGAAATCCCATCAAACCCAAGCTTCAAACTACGGGGAAACCACCACATTCAACACAAACAACGCAACTGCACAAGACCATCCCACACTCCATCGACAACCAATGCAATGCTAGAAGATTGAAAAAGAAAAAAAACTAAAAAAAACGAAAGAACCATAACTAAAAGAACCAAGTTCTAACCATTTGTAATGAACAAGATACAAAAATGTATGTGAATACAAGAATTTGGCCTAATTATGAAATGCACATGGATGAAATGAAACTAGAATCAAGAACAAAACCAAAACCCCTAAAAAATTCGAAAGAAAAAAATTATGGATTTCGAGTTTTACCTTTCAAAGTCACAATTTTGTTGATGAATTAGGAAGAATTGGCACTCAAAATCAGATTCAATATCATTCAATAAGGTAGTAATTGAAATATAACCAAGAAATTGGAGGAAAAATGGCGAGGAAAAGGAAGAAAACGAAAAAAAAAAACATGGCATAGCTTTGAATGGCATGTCGCTCGAGCGAGAGATGAGCTCCAAGAGAGCGAAAAAGCCTATGCTTTTGTTGCTCGAGCGAAAACAAAATGACAAAAATAGCACATGATTCTTGAAAATTTTGAAAAATAGCACCCCATCCCTTTTTTTATTAAATTCATGGGACGTACTCCAACATATATGATGAATCAAAAATAAAAATGTTTACAAAGAATGCATCATCAATAAAATACATTTCCCCCATACTCAAATCAAGTTTAAATAGAGTACAGTATATATGTGACTCATGTGTGTTAAGTGTCACTACGTTCTCATAAACAAGACTCCAAACTTTAAATTTGTGAGAGAGGACATACTAAACATTACATTTAAATAAATGTATTCCCCTACTAATGAAATTCAAACCAATAAGTCTTTTAGGACCTTTATACAAAGCTCAATTTTATGAAAATTCTTCTTTTCTCTCCCTGACTTTGATCATATAATATATTTTTATTTTTTAACTCATTAGTGTTCTTTTAAATCTTATGTGCAGACACTTTATCGATTAAGCGACTAAGATGATCCCTGTAACGAGTGTTGGGCCGATGACTCCAAGTCAGTTGACCATAAGGTATCAGGTTTTGAGAAACCCTTCGAGCTTAATTACTCTAGTCAAATAGACTTCAAAAATGAGTATAAGATGAAACACTGTACAATTTACGACACGGTGACTATAAGTGAGCTGAGGTCATCTAAATTAAGTTCAGTTCATGTTCAAGGACACCTCACCAATAGATGACGGCCATCCCAAATCTCATACACGCGGTCAAGACTCATCCACAAGATCATAGTGTATGTTGTGCAGGTGGTACATGAAGAAACATATACTCAATACTCCAGATTAAACCTAATCGAAGTAATGAAAACTACGGTATATATCAAATGAATGCACACTTTATCACCAAATAAAACTACGGTATATATTATTTTCTTTTTAAAAATAAAATAAAACAAACATAAAGAGAATGTTATGCATGCATGAATGAATGAATCCTATGAGCAGTACATGCATGCAATTAAGTACCTAAACAAAGTGGTACACAGACACCAATGGCTTTCCTAAGAGATTCAAACTGCAAACCATCTAATGGTTTGGTAAATAGGTCAGCTAATTGATTTTCTGTAGTGTCCAAGAGCTACAACACGATTCTCTACAAGCTCTCGAATAAAGTGATGTCGTATATCAATATGTTTGATTCGAGAGTGTTGAATGGGATTTTTGGAAATATTGATGGCACTTGTGTTATCGCAAAACACAGTCATAGTACCCTGTTCAACTCCATAATCACTCAACATCTGCTTCATTCATATCAATTGAGTGCAGCAACTTCCTGCAGCTATATATTCAACCACTATCATGGACAATGAGATAGAATTTTGTTTCTTAGTACCAACATAAAAATAGCCTCCGAAAGTACATTTTCGGTCATCAACATTTCCAACCCAATCGACATCGGAATAGCCAACAAAGTCAAGATTAGAATCTTGAGAATACAGGATTCTATAATCTATGGTTCCATTGGCATGTCTAATGATACGTCTTACATCGCTCAGGTGGGATTCGTTAGGATCAACCTGAAATCATGCACATACCCCAACACTAAAGGTTATGTCAAGTCTACTTGTAGTTAGATAAAGTAAACTACCTATCATATTCCTCTATAGTGTCTGATCAACACTCTTACCGGTAGGATCATGACCTAACATGGCACTAGTGCTCATGGGGGTTCTAATGTGTTTCTTGCTATCTAGTCCAAAAAGCTTGACAAGATCTTATGCATACTTCGATTGAGATATGAACAACCCATCATCAGTTTGTTTTACTTGGAAATTAAGAAAGTAATTTAATTCTCCAACCATAGTCATCTTAAATTCTTGTTTCATGCATTTAACGAATTTATGAGCAAGAGAATTAATAGGAGAACCAAAAATGATGTCATCAACATAAACCTGAGCTATGGTATTGGTTTCCTCAATGTGTCTAATAAATAAAGTTCTATCTGCACCGCCTCCTGAAAAATCATGTTCCACAAGATATGCAGTTAGTCTATCGTATCAAGCTGTAGGAGCTTGTTTAAGACCATATAAATCTTTATTCAATTTATAGAGATAATGCGGAAACTTAAGATCAATAAATACTTTAGGTTGTTCAACATAAGCTTTCTCTTGAAGTATTTCATTCAAGAAGGCACTATTGACGTTCATTTGATAAAATTTGAATCCTAAAGTGCAAATAACAGCCAGAAGCATTATAATGGATTCAAGTCGAGCTACCAGGGAAAAAGTCTCATGAAAGTCAAGTCTTTCAACCTGAATATATCCTTGGGCAACTAACCCATCCTTGTTCCTAGTTATCGTATCTTGATCATCAGTTTTATTCTTATCAGGCCTAGGGACTAAATACCATGCGTTATTTCTTACAAACTGATGTACCTCGCCATGTATCGCATTTACCCAACATTCATCACTAAGGGCATCTTTGACTTTCTTAAGCTCAATGTGAGACACATAACTAGCAAATGTCATGTTGTTTAAAATCCTCTTTCGAAGTCTCACCCCTTCATCGAAATCCCCAATAATATTTACCTATGATGATTTGACTTAACTCTAGACAAAGGTTCCTTAGGAGGTTTAGTTTTATCATTAGGTGAGTACTCCTAATTGGATGTATCTAAGATTTTAAAAGCGTGTGAGGGATTAGGAATTGAAGTTTGTTTAGGTTAAGTTATTGTGATGGGATCGAAACTTAAGTGATCTAACTCTTCCATCTCTCTCCCTCACTACAAGCATCATCTACCACGACATTGATGGACTCCATCACAACCCGTGTACGAGAATTGTATACTCGATAGGTTCGACTATTTCTAGAGTATCTTAGGAAAATTCTCTCATCACTCTTGAAGTCAAACTCGCCCAAATTCTCTCTATCTCTTAGAATGTAGCACTTGCTGCCGAACACACGAAAGTACTTGACAGTAAGATTTTTACACTTTCAGATCTACGGTGTCTTATCAGTTTTAGGTCTAAGGTAAACCTTATTCATTATGTGACACGGAGTGTTGATGGCTTCACCCCATAAATGCATAGCTAATTCCTTACCATTAAGCATGGCTCTAGCCATTTCTTGAATCACAAGATTTTTCCTCTCAACTACTCAATTTGTTGTGGAGTGATCGGCAAAGAGAACTCGTGCTGGGTTCCCTCCTCTAGGCAGAATTTATCAAGATTAGAGTTTTCAAACTATTTCCCATGATCACTACAAATTTTACTTATGGTGAAGTCTTTCTCATTTCTAAGCCTTTTGCACAATGATATGACAAGACTGTATACCTCAAATTTTTCTCTCAATAACTTAATCCATGTATATCGAAAGAAATCATCTACCACAGCGTTTACCACCAAGACTCTTGGTTCTAGATGGTCCAATTAAATTCATATGGAGTAATTCTAGCGGTTTGTTTGTCAAGATTTTAGAAGTTTGTTTTATTTACTCTAAATTGTTTACCTTGTTTACACGGTCCACATAGAGTATTTTCAATTTTTTTTTCAAGTTTAGGTAAACCATTAATAAGTTTCTTCTTAGCTAACTTAGACAAACTCTTATAGTTCATATAACCAATATGTTGATACCACAGTTTAGTCATATCAATCTTGGCACTACTACACACATAGTTAGAATTAGGAAGAATTGCATAACAATTGTCAGGAGTTCTTACACCTTTAAGGACAATGTTACCAGTAGAATCATACACAGTACACATTTTCTGGACAAAGCTAACCTCAAAATGAGCGTCACATATTTGACTAATGCTTAACAAGTTGGACATTAAACCTTTCACATAAAGTACATTCGAGATAGCATGTAATCCAGATATATTAACGGTACTTTTACCTAGGATATGTGTAGTAGCCCCGTCTCCAAAATTAATCATACCGCCATTCCAATCATCAAGAGTAGAGAACAATGCTTTATTACCACACATGTCTAGAACAAGCACTATCAAGATACCACATAGATTTATTTTGAACTTGAGTACAACGTGGGCAACATAGCAAATCAATTGTTCATTAGACCTAGGAAAATCATTTTTCTTAATCCAAACCTTCTTAGAAGTAAATGTAATCCTAGTCAATTATGTCATCATCTCAGTTAAGTGGTTAACCTGATTGGCGAGGAGGTTAACCTTACTTGAGATATCTTGACTTTTATTTCTAGTAGCAAGTTTATGACACCTAAGTCTCGTGTGTCCAAGTGCACCACAATTGTGACAAGTAGGTATAAATCTAGGTTCAAAACTACGTAATGGTTGATAGTGGTGTATAGGTCGATTAGTCCTATGTTGTCTAGTAGACCTAGATCCTAAGACACTTTTACCCTTGAGTTCAGGAGTAGTAACATTCTTAAGTTTGTTGGTGGCAGGGACAAATATGGTCTTGGATGTACTAGCGATGTTGTTATTGGTTTGAACATATCCTAAACCTTGTTTATTCCCAGCTTGTTCATCCCAACAGATTATCAAGCTTCTGAGAACCATTTAAAAATGAATGAAGGTGAGTCTCAGATTTTTCTAGTTCGCTTGTTAACATTAGCTTCTAGGTTCTCATTGACAAGTCTCAACTCACTTAAATTTTTGGTAGAATTCTGAAGATTAGCTTTGAGTTTTTCTCTCTCGGTCTTAAGTTCATTAACCCTTTTCAACACGGATTTATTAACCTTCTTTAGCTTCAGACTCTCATCATATAACTGTCAGTATGCCTCACGAATGTTTATCTCATCCTCAGAGTCATCCTTAGAATTCTCACTATGCTCATTATTTTCTACCTTCTCACTATCCTTATTAGAATCATTCATAACTACAGACGTAAATATCGTAAAGTTCTTTTCATCCTCACTGCTAGAGGTATCACTCTGAACACTTGACTTGGATTCATCATTAGTCAGAGACACTGTCAATACCTTACCCTTTCCTTTATTTAAGTTCTTCTTAAGGCACGCACATTCATTTCTATAGTGATCAAAACCTTGACAATCATGACATATAACAAACTGAGGTTTTTTTACTGGAACTCCTAGCATTTGACTTATCACGCTCTTTCAAAAATTTACGAGGTGCATCTTTTTTCCTCTCTTGAAGTTTTCTTCTATTCCTAAAAACCTTTTGGAATTTCTTCACAAAATAAGCTATCTCATCATCTCTAAGGGTCTCAGTGTCAGTAGACTCACTCTCATCTTCCCAAACAGTATTCAAGGCTATAGATTTAACTTTCTTCGGTTGAGATATGGTAAGTTCATAAGTTTGAAGCAATCATGCAAGTAACAGTATCTAAGTCCTTACTCTCTTCAATAGCTGTAATCTTAGATCTAAACCTCTCAAGTAAGGATCTAAGGACTTTTCGAACTATTTTGAACTCGAGGATCTTCTTACCTAGGTTGAAGCTGGAGTTTACTATGTCATTAAGCTTCATATAGAATTTATCGAATGATTCATCATCATTCATTCTAATTTCTTCAAATCTAGAGGTGAACATCTGCAGTTTAGAGTTCTTAACAGTTTTGGTTTCCTCGTGTATGGTCTCTAAAATATCTCAATCTTCTTTCCTAATTTTTCACACCGACACTCTCCTAAACTCCTCTGCATACACAGCCATAAAAAGGGTATAAAACCCTTTACTATTCCAGTTGCATTTAGCTAATTCATCTTAGGTCCAAAGAGAAATATCAGTAGGTCTAATGTTTGTGAAATTTCGCAAGTGTGTGGATCGTGACAAGTAATAAAGTGGATTTATAAAGTCCGAATATCGTCCCACAGAGACTACTATTTACTATAAAGTTTTAAACTAACTTAGCTTCAATTTAAATTAAAATGGTAACTAAAGATCAAATCAAGTTTGTTTTCTAAACGAAATTCTAATAAATAAAATGACAAATTATTAAATAAATAACAAACTCAAATTAAACTAGAGATAAGATTATATAATTGGTTAGTTAGGATTTTCGATTTCACTTAGGTTACTTATCATACATTTAATTTCAATTTATTCAGCCATCTTTTATACGTGCCAACGATCGAATTAACCTATTGTATTTAGTGATCTTTCTCAAGTAACAATAATCCTATTCATACGTCCGAACTTACTATATCTCTATGTAAATTCACACACATATGAACGCATTTATCTATAGGAATTCATCAAAGATCGCATAGCTTATTATTATCTCTCGGTCTCTTATAATGTCTATGTTAATTATTGCACAAGTTAGAATTATACATCACATTTTGGTCTCAGTATTATCCCAAAATCAATTAATTATTGCGCAAACAATTAAAACATTAAACACACAATAATTAATTAACAAGTATTAAAATGGCATGAAATTCTTAAAATTAAACATATAATAAAAACATAAGCTATATCATCCATCCTAACATAAAATTATTTAGCCACTCATAATATTGAATTTAAACACGCAAAAGTGGAAATACATCACCAAGAATTGAAGAAACATGATTAATTCCAATTTATTGCTCCAGCTAATTTCTTCTCTATGCTACATGAATAGGTGTCGACCACGCGTGTTAATCAATTCTTCCAACTTCGGCCGTCTATCTGTATATATAATCTCTTTGTATTTTTAATTCCAATCAACCACTAAAAAGAAATTCAATTACTCAATTCAGCTGCCCAAGTTCATGTGTGTATAATATATTTCTAGGAGCAATTGGTTTCTGTGCATGGAGATTATATAATTCACTTCCTTGTTGCCTTCTTTTGTATTATATATAATATAAAATCAGCAACAGCCGCAATTGGTTTCTTCTTTCCGTGCTGCCTTCTATGCGTTTTTTTTTTCTTTGGCTCCGGCTCCCGCTTCCTCTCTTGTCCCTGAGCATAAATATATAAATATATATAACCTAAATTTGGTCCATTTAAAAATGGGTAACTTATAAAAATACTCTTAAATTTTGAGATCTTTTGAAAAATCATATGAAAGGTATGTTTGAAGTAAAAAAATACTGTGTAAAATTATAAAAAAGCGACACAATGTCACACAATCTTACTTTTTAAAGTTTAGTGTCACTTTTTTACATACCATATCACTTTTATTAAAATGTTATATTTTTCACTAAAAGAAGTTGTAGAAATTTTAAGAATGTGACATAAAGTAAAAAAAAAAATAGTGACAAACACTAAAAATAAGTGGCAAATTCAAAAATAGTAACAAACATTAGAAAAAATGATAGAAGTCTAATGTGACAAACACTAAAAAAAGTGACAACAATTAAAAAAGGTGACAAAACACCAATTAAAATATTAAAATCAGTTCAATAAAATAACTAAAATTTTCATTTATGACAATTAAATCAACATTGTTGAGAGATTCTTAAATCTCAATTCAACAAAAAGAGTCACTAAAAAAAGTAACAAAAAATGTCACTTTTTTATAAAAATTGTGTCACTTTTTAATAAAAAAAAGTGAGACAATGTCACTTTTAAAAGTTAAGTGTCACTTTTTTTTATTAAAAAATGACATACAATGTCACTTTTATTAGAAATTGATGTTTGTCACTAAAAAAGTGATAAAAATCAAGAAGGTAACTAAAAAGTGATAAATACTAAAAAAAAGTGACAAATTTTAAAAAAAGTGACGAATTCAAAAAAGTAGCACAAATTAAAAGAAGTTATACAGATTAAAAAGTCACAGACAATAAAAAAATGACAAACACTCAAAAAGTAGCAAAATTCAAAAAAAGCGACAAACTCAAAAAAGTAACAAATTTTTTTTAAAAAAAGTGACACAAATTAAAAAAAAAAGTGACAAACACTCATATACAGATAACATTTATAAGAATATTAAAACACTTAAGCATTCTATATTTTCCGTCAAAAATATAAGTTTCCCTCTCTAACCACTATTTCCATTTACAATCTTATGAAATGTATATAGTGTCAAATAGTGCAGAACTATTAATAGTGAATCTTACTTTACAAAACTCACCATTTCCAACTTAAAACCTCTATACTTGATGCACAGACTAATAGCCACGTTCATATCCAGCAATGGATAAACCAATAACTGTAATGTACAAATCTTCACAAGGAGTTCACGTTGCAATTATACAGTGGACTAGATTACCATTGTCAGCTGATATTAGTTTCATATGCCACACATTTAGAAAACATTTCCAAAATCTCACATAGATATCAACATGAAAACAATACAATGCTTGTTTAAGTGCAAAGTCTAGACATAGAAATGAACATTATTCGATCATATATATTTTCACACCAAAAATGTCATTTTTCATTGGCAACAAATGGGTAACCTCTGATTCTTACTCATCAAAGATAGATATCTTTAACAAAACAAACATGAACTAAAAATCATATTGAACAACAAATAAACCAGCCACAATCAAAATTTTAAAGAAAAAGTAATAAATTTAACTGTACACCACACATATTATCCTACATCCATTGCAAAATTACATTCATCCACATTCCCATTCTTGCTCCTATCCTAGTTAATCCCATCAACTACCCTCTTATCCACATAACTCCCAGCTGCTGCGAAATTCGCCTTTATGGAAGTTTCATTTTTGGTATCTTGGTAAAATGGAGGAATGGTAGTATCAACAAGAGACTCTGAATTGTAAAAAAACCTCAACCCTAATACAATAGTAACCAAGTTTCATTTTCTTATTCGGGTTCCAGGCGGTGATCTGGACCTCCAAAGTGAACGAAACTAGATAATTATTATCGACAGTGAAATTAGAAATGGAAAACGAATAAACTCGGAACTCAGGGAGCTGGGGTGGAGGACAAGCTAGACAATAAAAGTGATGGTACCCAATATGATAATAAGCCTAATAACAAAGGAGAGAATGCGGCGGAGACAGGTGGCACGGCTGGCGAAGTATGGGTCCTGGTTGTAATTCTGCTGGTTGTAAGGGTTATTCTGGTGACTATAGTAGCCGGTGGTTAGAGGAGGGGCTGCGTAAGGGTAACCAATGCCAGACGGAGGTGGATTGTCGCCGACGGCATAACCGTTGGGATTGGGATTATGGGTCGGGGCGGGATAGCCTGTGACGGAATTCCCGTAATTGGAACCAAAGAATAAGGTTAATTTCTTAATAAGCATGAAGAAGAAAGCTGCCATGGATGCTACCAGATTTTTGGGTATCGGGAATTTGAATTGGGTTTTGTGGTTTTGATAGTTTAGAAAGTATTAATTACATGATTAAGTTATTTAATTAGTTTATAGGGTATTATTCAAATTAGTTATTTTTGAGAGATAGTGGACCTAATTTTCCCTTTAAAAATTCAATTTGAGGCCCAACAATATTTCAACTCCAAATTAAATTCATTCTTTTTTCCAAGTTCAACAACTTTCATATAATGCAAGTTAACCTTTGAAATAAATTTATTTGTGCAGCCCATGCCAATTTAGTTCTCATTTCCAAACCCAACAACTTTCATGTAATGCAAGTTAATCCTTGAAATAAATTTATTTGTTCAGCCCATGTCAATTTAGTTCTCTCTCTTTGAATTTTTGCCATTTTTCCGTTATTTTGCATTCCTTTCTTCAATTCTTCATGAAATATAAAGTTTTACCTACAAAATATAATTTAACATAAATTAGGTAGAATTTTATTCAAAAGATAATAAAATATCATAATTTAGCACCATAAATAAATATAAAATATATACTTATCATCTAACAACACCTGCAACAGTAGATGAAGGTGCAAACCAACCATTTTGTACACTAATCCAAATACGTTCATCTAAGGCTTTAATGAATGCTCCCATTCGAACCTTCTAGTATGCATAGTTGCTTCCATAAAAAAATGGAGGCACAAATAGTGACTGACTCATCTAAATTTATTATGAGTCAGAAATCGAAATGTGGCTCTAATACCAATTGAAATTACGTAATTCGACCCAAATTATACCTAAAAGGGGGGTGAATAGGTGATTATGCGGAATTAAAACTGATAATTAATTAGCAACAAATCACTTTTAATTATCTCTAGATGGTTAATCAATTAATTTAGTTTTCCAATGTTGAACTGCCGCAGTTATATGAAAAACAGTAAATAACAAAAAAAATTATAACAGAGAAATCCTCAACTGGGTAAAAACTTCGAGCCCAAACCAGTAATAATCCACTACCAACGAATTTAAACTTATAGACCCTGACTCTAATTTCCTTAGCCTGCCTGGATTGCGTGTTCTTGCACCAGCTCCCGACTTTATGAATTCATCTATCTCCTATGAATCAACGAAGAACTCCACGTTCTCCAACAACTAGAACTCCAGTCACTTTTCCTTAATCTTCGAACTCTGACAGATGTTTATGAAATAATGGTTTGGTTTTTGGTTTAAAAGATGATGATGTATTTCAATACAAAGAAGAATCAAGTATGAAAATAAAATTGCGAAGTAATGAAGAAATCAAGAATGAGATTGAATGCCTTAAAGGAAGTAATATGAAGTTTTTCACAATGTTCAACCTCAAGAAATTCGTTTGGAGGCATGTCAGTATTTATATTGTAGGTTTAAGGTTGTATGGATCAGATAAAAAGCCTTAAAAATGCGAAAAATTTTTTTTGGATAACGCTGTCGCTCGAGCGCTCGAGCGCTCGAACAAGAGCTTCGCGACAGGTGAGCAACATGTTGTCGCTCGAACGAGGACAAGGTGGCAGGCGAGTGACGAAGTTTTTGTTTCTGCCGCTCGATCGAAGACATGGCGATAAGCTAGCGAAATTGTAGTGCCTTTTCTTCTCTTTTCATACTCGAACCCTAGAACCTATACAACTCAACTTATACAAATTGCAACTTACTCATTGACTTTTACATCATATAAATTTCAGTCTTTTTTTTATCATAACAACCTTCACATACCTTGTTCCTTTAAGCTCAAGTTTTTCATTATCAACGATCATAATATTATAGGCATCACATGGCTTATAATCTCTAGACATCCTTGTACGAGATCATATATTACAAATATATTCCATAATCAGCTATAAACATAACATAACCTTTACGATATTAGTAATCAAAAATCACGTTTGAAGCCTCCTTAGACTATTGATTCCTCTATGCTTTAAAGTGGTTCGACAAATCGTCAACGATCATAAGAGAATAAGACTTTATTAACTGAGAAAACTTCACAATACATTATTTTCCTCACTTTCAAAACTTTTCCCTGCATAAGACTAGAACTCTTTCCTGTGCATCTCGTTTTCTCTCTCTCAAATTTAAGTCTTTCTCTTTCTGACCCAATAGCGTGTTGCTTTTTGCGGTGGAGTATACATGTGTATATTTGACAATGTTATTAAAATTGGCCTCGGCTTGACCAATACGATCGGTAGAATCGAACAAGAATGATTATCAGGGTTTTCTTTTCTTGTACTAGCAAGAATAATGAATTATTCCATACAGTTTTCAAACCCTAGCAGCCTATTAATATAAATCCAAGCGGGTTTGGCCCATCTCTTAAACTTAATCTGGTCAAATATTTAATTAATCAAATTAATTAATATGGTCCATGAATTAATTAATCCAATTAATTAATTTGGACATATTAATAAGCAACACAATTAATTAATTATCCAATACTTGCTAATTAATTAAATATGGTCCTTGAATTAATTAATCCTATAAATTAATTTGGACTTATTTATAAGCAACACATTTAATTAATTATCCAATACTTGCTAATTAATTAATTGGTGAATCTCATTCTTCTAATTCTCTTTTGTGTGTGACCCATTAGGTTCCCAACCACGATATCTAATGACGTGAATCATTATTTTGATATAATCAAAATAAATAAATTAAAACACCCTCTTTTCGTTTATCACTAATTCACATTCGTCGTCCCAAATTGACATTTAGCAATGTGTCAGGGTAATACATGTAACGAGAAATGTCACATGGTGTAACAAAATCAAATTTTTTTTTTATCGTAAAACTATAATCCTTTCGTCAATATGATCTGATCAATTATGAGATAAGTATATGTATCAATCTCATTTATCGATCATATCTCTTATCCCATTATTAGGTTAATATAAGTCAAAAACTCATTTTCAACTTATGAGCTCACCTTGGCTAAAGATTTCATTATCAACTTAATTGGATAAAATGTAGATCATAATCTCTTACTATCTAAGAGTGACAAATCCTCTATTAATCATTCACAACCTTCATATGATTCTTGACATACTCGAACGATGCCGTATTAGCGATATTTGGCAGAGCAACATCCAATATCAACAAAGTATGTTGTCCTCATATAAGGTACTATGATGACCTCAAGTCAAATGACCAATTCCACTACCGAACGTTAGAGATTAACCACCGACACTCAAATAGTTATCTATGTAGAATCTCCCAGCGAGTCTCCAATGTTTTGTTCTATAACAAAACATCCACGTATACATTCAAGTGTCACCATACTTTAACTTATGAGATCAACTACTTACTTCACAAGTAAGAAATATCACATTGATGGTCGATCTGTAACAACGATATTCGTATCTCGTTATTACATACGACCACAGACGATTTAAGATTCAGTCATATGTAATTTGTATCTCACAATCACAACTCCTTATGATTAACAAATAATCAAGACTTGAATCTACGAATTCTATTATGTAATTTATTAGAATATTAATTCAATTAAATAATAGATCTTGCCATAAATATGCATTGAT
>CAIGRB010145003.1:8673-25163 GCA_903798255.1 Fraxinus quadrangulata
CCAGGACACGACCAGACACGACTGCAGTCATGGCAGGACACAGGCAGCACACAGCAACACAGAATGCAGGCTGCCTGACATGGGGAGTGACATGGCCATGACATGGGCAGTTTTTCCAGCACACCAGGTGGTTTTCTAGGGGAAAATACCATGGGCTGAATTGCTGGGATATTTTGGGATATTTTGGGAGTCTTGCACAAATTGAACACTCAAGCCACTTGCAAGACTAAAGGCCAAGGAAGGAAGCAAAAGCCAATTTGGTAACTATGAAAGGGACATGGCTTGCACATGGGAAATTCACTTGCAAGAAGCAATGTCCAAGTTTGCTACCTTGGTCAAAGGAGGTTAATTAAGGAGGTTTAAGGCAAGATATTTTGCTAGGATTTTGCCTATAAATAGGGATGCAATCCCATTGTAAAATGTATGTGAAAATTCATGAGAGTTGAGAGCTATTGTGAATACAAAGAGAAAATTCCCCAAACTTACTTGTTCTTCATATTATCTTTATTACTTCAAAATCTCTACTCAAAGTTGTTATAATTTAGCCTAGCAAGGTTGAATTATTTTGGGGGCGAGGGGTTACTGACTTAACGTTTTCTCGTAGGGACGGAAATTGATAGCATTAAGGCCGCACGGTGTCTAGTTTTCTAGTGTGAGAACTTTAGTCCCGTGACACTGTGCTCTAATTCCAGCATGATGTAGTGAAAATATAGATAAAACACCTTAATTAATTTGAGCATGGAATTTGAGATAAGTACTTAATGATTTGTGAAAATACCCAAGAATAATTCAAGTCTAACTGGAAATAAGATTTCTGGAAGTCTAACGCTGTGTGGTAAAGTAACTACTTTGGTAAAACAATTACGGGGTCATTGAATTTACCTTCAAATTTTTAAGTGGGTTGTTGAATTTAAGAGGGTTGTCAAATTTATAACTTGTATTTAGATGAAGGTCTTACCATCATCCACGCAGCATGCCTTAAAGAAGAAAGTTAAAACTTAGTACCTATTTGTTTTGGATAAAAAAAAAATTTGATTTTAATCTAAGTCAAAGTCAAACAATTAATATTAATCATATTTTTCATGGACCCCACAACTTTTCAATCATACATTTCAAAATTTTTTATCACAATCTACTCAAAATCTAATTTAAATCCCCACCAAACACCCTTTTAATCTAAATACATAAGCCATGTGGTTCAGCTAAAAAATTGAATACTTTTCAACACAGGATTTACAACTTTGACCAATATATATATATATGGAACAGTAGGACAGATTTTTCAAACAAGAGAGTGGAAAATTTCGTTGTAAAGAAAGTTATTCAAAATGATATTGATGTTTTTGTCAACTTTTAGACAACTTGGAGATGCTTTTTCCACGAAATTAAAAGGAATGTTCTCCATAAAGAAAAGTCTCTGGGCAAGTCTATAGCTGTTTTTAGACCTTACACTTTATAATTATATTGCTTTAATGCGAGAGTAGTTTTTATCTGAATATAATTACATTGCAAAACATGATTATGCGTTCTGCTTTCCTCAATGTGTTATTCTTGCTTTCAATGGTCTGCCCAAGGGTACAACCAACGTCAAACGCATCGGCCTTCACTAAACCTGGCTGCCAAAGAACATGTGGAAATCTAGAAATTCCATACCCATTTGGCATTAGAATTGGCTCAAATTGTTCAATAAGTAGCCCATGGTTTGATATCAAGTGCAATACTTCTTTCGACCCACCAAAACCCTACCTTGCCGATACTCCCTTTGAGGTTGTTAAGATCTCAGAAGCTCAAATCTACGTTAAGAACTCAAAGCTGCAGCTGGCGATGGCCTGCTATGGCGAGGAACTTGATAACAAGACAGAGAATTCAACTAAAATAAGCATCGAATTTTCACATAGTCCTTATACACTTTCAGATGCAAATCAGATCACATCCATTGGCTGTGATGACTTGGCCACTGTAAAAGGAGTATCATACCCAAGTTTATCGAATCCACGTAACTTTGGTGGTGGTTGTCTATCATACTGTTGCCTTCCGGTAGAATCAGATGATACCGGATCGTGTCCTGGTGCCGGCTGCTGTCGGGTCCCCATACCCAAAGGTCAAAAATCTCTCGATGTTAACTTGTCCGATATGCGTAGTAATTGGCAGCGAACCAAGCTTTTCCAGTGCAGCTTTGCGTTCATTGGAATGATGGATAGTCCGGGTTTCAAATTTCGTTTATTTGACCTCAATGATTCGACAACATTCCTAAATAATTATACAACGTTGGCGGATATGCTTTTGGTGTTGGACTGGACAGTACCTGGTTTCCGAAATTGCAGTGAATTAGCACAGAATTCTGCTGATTATGCATGTCAACAAAATAGTTATTGCCTTGATTCTGACACCGGTGTTCAAGGATATCGTTGTAGGTGCAGGGAAGGATATGACGGCAATCCTTATCTCGCTCCAGGATGCCACGGTTAGTTGTCCGTTACTACTTTGTTTATTAAAACTTGTATTGTACATGGGACGAGCACAAAATTCTTAACAGTTGTTTGTTGTAACGCTTGATTGGGAAGGCCAGATATCGATGAATGCAACAATTCTCCGTGCGACTCAAATGGGATCTGCATTAATACTCCGGGTTCTTATAAATGTTCATGTCACGATGGTTATTTTGGCGACGGCAAGAGAAATGGTAGCGGCTGTTTTCAAGTGCCGGGGTCCAAGAATAAAGTGGCTATAGGTATTTTTCATTTAATTTTTTTTCCATTTGAAATCTTTAATTAACAAAACCAACATCATGAAATTACAAGTCTCCCCATCTTGTTTTATAGATTACATAAACCTCCCATTGTAACATAATTTTTTCAATTTACCTTTCTCTCTTATGCTATATGTAAAATTATACATTTCTTATTTGTCTTTTTCTAAATTTAATTTGGACAAAAATAAATTTGTTTTAGTTTGAATGTAAGATGAATCAGACCACCAAAGTCCACAACTGCTCTTCCCACATTTTTTTTTTGTAAATAGATAGAGATGGGAAGAAGTCAAGAATGCCTTTTAAGTCCACAACTGCCCTATCCAAATTTCAAAGATCTATTTTTGTACATTTACTTCTGTGTATTAATTTGTCTTTTTTTTTTTTTTGGTAAGTAACAAAAACATAATAAATGAAAGTTATTGTATTTACTACTATTACAAAAAGACCTTGAGGTACATCAAAAGAGTGGATTATAAAAGTTATATTGAGTGGCTTAAAAGTTTGTAACTCTAAAACAAAAGGATAGTAGGAAAAAAATCATTTTTAAAAATCTTTGTAAATATGGAAACAATTTGGTTTGCTCTTTCATGTTTTGTAATTTCAGGAGCAGGTTTGGGATCTGGAATGGGATTGATATTGCTATTATCAACTTGCTTTTGGTTGAAAAGTTTTCTAAAGAAGAGAAAGAATAGAGAGCGGAGAGAAAAATTCTTCAAACGAAATGGCGGCCTTTTGTTGCAACAACAAATATCAAAAGATGAAGATATACTTGGTAAAATAAGACTTTTCACTTCTAAAGAATTGGATAAAGCCAGTGATCACTTCAATGAAAGCCGAATACTTGGTCAAGGAGGGCAAGGGACGGTTTATAAAGGTATGTTATCCGATGGAAAAATTGTAGCAATTAAGAAATCGAAGTTAGCAAATGAAAAGCAAGTAAAGCAATTCATTAACGAAGTTGTGGTGCTCTATCAAATCAATCATAGAAATATAGTTAAGCTATTAGGATGTTGTCTTGAGACAGAAGTTCCTTTGCTAGTTTATGAATTCATTTCTCATGGAACCCTCTTCAATCATATCCATGATGAGATTAGTGAATTCCCATTCTCGTGGAGCATGCGCTTAAAAGTTGCTGTAGAAGTTGCTGGAGCACTTGCTTATCTTCACTCTGCCGCTTCCCTTCCCATTTTTCACAGAGACGTCAAGTCAAGCAACATACTTCTTGATGAAAAGTATATAGCGAAAGTTTCAGACTTCGGAATTTCAAGATCAATTGAAGTTGATCAAACTCATTTAACTACCCAAGTGAAAGGGACATTTGGATATCTTGATCCTGAGTACTTTCAATCAAGTCAATTTACAGAAAAGAGTGATGTTTACAGTTTTGGAGTTATACTTGTCGAACTCTTGAGTGGGCAAAAACCAGTATCTTCTAATAGAAAAGAAGAAGAAAGGAGTTTAGCAACACGATTTCTTTTATGCATGGAAGGTAACAATCTTGACGCAATTCTTGACATTCAAATTGTAGATCAAGATAGGAGAGAAGAGCTTATTGCGGTTGCTAAACTTGCACAACGGTGCTTAAATTTGAATGGAAAAAAGAGGCCCACTATGAAAGAAGTAGCCATGGAGTTGGAGTGTGTTCGAATGTCTCAAACACTTCCAACTACTGCTAAAAGTAAATATCAAGGTGTATGGTTGCGAAAGCCAAAATCAATATTGATCTCTGAAGATGACTACACGAGTACTGATAACACCACCATCCCATCATCAAATGACCATCCATTAACGATTCACACAAGGTGATGCTTCCAGTGGTTTTTATACAATTTCCTCATTTGCAGACACTATCTTTTTTTGTAATTGTGTACTTAAGAAGCTCAATAACATTCTCCAAAGTTCGATTTTCCATATCAAATATCGCCATACATTCTCTTCTTTGTATAGGAATTTTGAGATTTTTTTTTTTTTCTCTTCAAGCTCTTGAATAGCAGCAGAATTAGCATTTGATAAATTAATTTGTTTAGTCAACTTCCCTGGTTTGATGACGCTATGATCATTGAAACAAATTCAAAGAGAATTTATTAAGATCTAAAGAGTTCTGGCTTCTAGCAGGTTGTTGATCATACTGCCATGATATATGACTATTATACATATTTTAAAGCCTTAAGTTTGCCTAACAAATTGGTGTGGAATCTGAGCCACTTGGCGTTGAACCTTGTGGTCAGACGAGAATTTAGGCTGGGATCGTGGCTTTTGGTGTGTGTGAAGGTGGTGTGGATGGAATAGGTCTTTTTCTTCCCTGTTTCTGGTGGTTTGTGAGTTAGGTTTGTAAAGGATGGGTTGGTGGTGAGAGAAAGTGGTGGTGGAGATGGCCGGGGTCGTTGTGGTGGTGATGTCAGTGGCAGTGAGATGGGGCATAGATCTGGTGGTTCAGCGGTGATGGTGCGTTGGAATCAGTAGTAATGGTGTGAGTGAATGTGGTGGTGGATTGATCTTTTTCTTTCCATTTTCTAGTGGTTTGAGTGAAGGTGGTGCTATTGAATTGTGGTGGTGGTAGTCCAGTGTGGCGGAACAATTAATGTTATTAGTAGTGTGGTCAGCAGCCGCGGTGACGGCAGAAATAGGCTGCGAAGTGTAAGAAAAGGGCCAACGTATATTGTAACAATTTTTGACAACCAAGTTTTAGAGCAGGGTAAGAGAGACAAGCTTACTACGGTGGCCAATATTGCACAAAAGCGCATAAATTTTAGAGTGTTAGAATGTCTCAAACACTTTCGACTTTTTGGAATTGAAGATAAGTCTTACACTTGTCCAAGTCAAAATTAATATTGATCTTGGATGATGACAACAACATCCCCCTCGAGTCCTTGTCCCTTAATGATTTATACAATTCTATGTCTTGAGTCGTTTCTAAACAATTTCTTACATCGTCTAAAATCTTGAATAAATAGAGAAGTCACATAACTAAATTTGGTATATCGCATAAGAGATCTACCACAAGAGCAGTGGATTTATTGCATATTACAATTACAAGAAACATGATAATTCATCTATCACTAACATTCCAATAGATCAAAACTCTCAAAAAGGAGATGATAAGGGCTCTTTAACTCTAGATTGATCTGGGGAATCCATAATAGCAGCAGATGAACATTGGCAAGATGCTTCTAGAATCTGAGTCTTTTCCTTGGATTCATCAATCTTGTGATATGAATTTGCATCAGAAATCACCACTTCCATCTCCTTGATTGCAACAACTGGTTTCAGGCCCTGAATCGATAATTTGCCATTGTTAGGGCACATCTATAGAGTATTGTTCTAGACTAGACAATACGGTTCTTGATTTATATTATCGAGTGCTCTAGAATATACCTTATCAAATAAGTCATTGATATAATGAACTTAAGAAAAAAAGGCCCAAAAGGTACAAGTTAAATATGCATAAACGTGGAATTATAAAGATGAAAGTTAAATTTAAAGTAGCAGACATCGATGAATATGCTTGACGCTTCATCAGCTTCCTTCTTTTGAACTATGTCTATGGCAACTTCCTGTATCATAAAAAGGAACCAAAAATTGGTTTATCAAATGTATGTGTCAAAGATAAATCCCATATTGAATAAATATAAAATATATAAAACCGATGTAAAAGGTTTTTGTTCATCTTAACAAGTTTAATCTTTTAATATAAAATCTCAAGTCTTTACAATGTTCAAGTCTTGTCGACACCCATTTAAAACAAAAACTATCTATGTATAATTAAATCAAAAACGAAGTGGTTACTTAATGAAGTATTAGAGTCAATGACAACTTAAAAAACAGGGTAAAAATCAGATTACACTTGGATTTTCCCATATATTTTTTTTAAACCCCCACAGGGGTGGGAAGTATATTTTAAAAGGCACATAAATCATACATCGGATACAAGACATATAATGTTTTAAACTTGAGGGGGAGCGTAAACGTGACCTCGAGTACAAGAAATGAAATGAACAATAGGAACTACTATTGTCGTCTATTCAAGCTGTTTAGTAATCATTTTATGAGACGTGACGATTTAATACTAAAGGCTAATATTTTTTTTCTTTTCCTTTTTTAATAACAAAACCCACCAGATTTTATTCAGCAATTTCAAGTCCCACAATGTTTACAATGCATACACAAACAAGAATAAAGAAAATATTAAAATCCCGGACACTTATTCAATATTACATAACGAATGCAAAAAATAAAATAAAAAGCACTACCCTGGCATGGTGGAACTGCCCTTGGTTCAAGGTCCGAGGCTCCGTTTCAATGGAGCAGCAAAAATTCGCCATGGATGAAACAGAAGTTCAGAAAAAATTCTCATGCAAAATATACAGTTTTAGACCTAAATTTTAGATAATATAGTCCCCTTGAATGCAGTTGCAATTATATAGCCAATGCTATATTTTTCCACCAGAAACTCACGGAGTATGTCGACGAAATTGAGGTGGAAAATTAATTGCATTTAGATCTCGTGCATCTTCAAATTGGCAAGAAACTTTTTCAGTGAAGTTTTCAACTCACGACTTTATGAAGCACAGATTTCATGGGGCAATTAATATCTTCAACTGTTCATTGGTTTGTTGAGGATTTGATGTTAATAATTAGGTGCTTTAATATTCTGGTTAAAGTGACGTTTGTTGGATTGAGTTATCTCGTTTCAAAGTTTAAGATATTAGAAAAGACGACTTATATGCAAGAAAATCGTATTCTTCAGCAATTTCCTTGCATACAAGTCGTCTTCCATGTACAGTTGTTATAAATAGGTGAAGGCGAGACTCCATTGCAATTGATAATGGAACTTATGGAATGGGCCATAGGCTTCTTCGTTTCTTGCCCTACAAAATTACAATTTCCTTGCATACAAGTCGTCTTACGTGTACAACTGTTATAAATAGGTGACGGCGAGACTCGATCGCAATTGATAATGGAACTTATGGAATGAGCCATAGGCTTCTTCGTTTCTTGCCCTACAAAGTTACAATTTCCTTGCATACAAATCGTCTTACATGTACAGTTATAATAAATAGGTGAAGGCGAGATTCGAATGCAATTGATAATGGAAATTATGGAATGGGACATAGGCTTCTTTGTTTCTTGCCCCGCAAAGTTACAATTTCCTTGCATACAAGTCATCTTACATGTAAAGTTGTTATAAATAGGTTGATGTGACTATGATAGTTGGAGAATAATGAGTAATATTTGTTTGATCAAATTAAGGTACGTCATTTTATTATTGTTCTGAATTAAGAGAAAAATTAGAAGATGGAGGACGAAAATATTTTATTGTTTTTTATTTAATTAATGAAGAAGACAAGATAAGGAAAATAATAATTGAAACTCATTAGCAAATAACATGGAAAGATCCCTAGACATGGACAAGCTAGCCAATAGCCATGCCTAGGTTTTGGATATATTATCCATAACAGCCCTGCAAAGACAGTCATGCATGTCACATACTGCATGTGCTCTTCCCCCTCTACCACATGCACCCCACCCCACCCCACCCCACCCACACCCATCAAATATACATGCACAATAATGTGTGTATATAATTCCATAATGAAATTATTTTTATATGTACAAATATTGTCCTTTCAAGTACATTTATATTCATTCATGAGCAAGTTGCCTTGGATATATGAACCAAGTAGACATGGGAGTACTCAAACATGTTTCAAGCAAAAACAAGTGTGAGGGGAAAAAATTAAGTACAAATAGCAACGAAAATTTTCCGTCGCTAGTAGGAGTGGGTTATGCGATGATTTTTTTTATTTTTATTTTTTGGAGATTTTAATTTTCAACTTTTTCTTTGTCACTAAGTATCACCAAAAACGCTATCAACAATACATTTGCAATCGAGACATTCTATCGTTGATGCTCTTCTCGATGGAATATTGAGCTTTAGCTGAGAAAATTTCCCCTCACCCAAGGCATGTTTCTATTGTAGCGTTTGTATGAGTACTTTAATCCTATCTAGTTCAATCTGGCTTAAATTGGTTGGTGCGCCTGATGTATGTTGTCATATATGCCATATTTTTACAAAATTACTTTTTCTTGAGGAAATTTTTGTCTATATTGAGATACGAAATTCGAATATTTATAAAGTTAAAATATTACAATAGCATAGGTTACATGGTGGACCCCATTGTAGATCAAATGTCTAAGATCAAGTAGACAGCTAATATTGGATAAACTTTTAGCACAATCTTACCTTAATTATTTTATTTATTAATTTCAACATTTTCAACTTTATTTAGAAACCTTAATGATCAACAACTCCATTCTTAATGCACTTCCATACTAGTGTACTTAGTACACCACATGATGTTATTTAATTCTTTATTATTAACAAATTCCTTCTCAATTAGGTATATTAGTTACTGAGATCCATAATGTGTGTATATAACAAATCAGTCTTATCTTCCATTGACAACTATACAAGTCTTCTATCTTATTAAACGACGATAAAAGAAAAAGGGATATGTTTCACTTTTAAATATCCTCAGTTTAAAGATATAAAAAATGTGCTAAGTAGTTTGACACGAGAAAACTTCAAAACAACCAACCGTAGATTGAGGTTGGGCTTAATTGGAGGGGCCCACAATCCGTTTCACCCTTGTACTTGAACGTGCAAGACTTTCTAGAAGTTAAGATCTAAATTTTCACATGTCACGCTATAATATTAGATTTTTATACCATTAGGAGTTTAGAATTGATCATCAAATTTCATCATTGCTACTTTTTTGCGATAAATAGGAATCTGTGTTATCAAAGTATTTACTGTGATAATTTCGAGTATGGAATGAGTCATTCATCCATTTTTGGATCTTATTGAACAAAAATGGTGATATTGTTCCTCGATTGATCTATAATTTTGATTTTCGGGAAGTATCATGATCATAGATTAAAAAGGATTTCCATTTTTTTCAAATGAACAATTTGAAAAAATGTCTAATGAATTAACAACAAAAAGAAAAAGGTTACGAACTCAATACAACTGAATTGCCAATCTTCTCCCTCTACTAAACATTATCATTTGCTTCATGCTTCAAAATTCAGATGTCTCAAATCATTAATTAGAAACATGGTAATTAATAAGCAGGTGCATACTAATTCCCCTACACTAGCCATACTATATCATTTGCTTGAAATCGTCACAGCCATCAGCTTTCTGATGATTAATCAAGAAATCATGAGAGCCGTTGGATGCATTGAAAATATGGACTTGACCCATCGGTTCCTTTTGTCTTCGGAGCTCCAGAACCTTACGGTGGGAATTCGAATGCTTAGAGGACACAAAAGTGGGACTCGAAGCGGGTCGGTATTCTGGTACGAGTCGACCCGATTTGTAACGGACTCCACATGCATTGCATAATGTTTTTGGGCCCATTGGGCCGGTTCTCCATTGTGGGGTCGTTTCTGATGCGCAATGGACGCATTTCCGGCCCGGAGTCTCTGTCAGTTCCCGTCGCTCAAACGATGTCGTTTTCAAAGGTTTGGTGTTTGAAGCTTCATGCTTCAAAATTCAGATGTCTCAAATCATTTATTAGAAACATGGTAATTAATAAGCAGGTGCATACTAATTCCCCTACACTAGCCATACTATATCATTTGCTTGAAATCGTCACAGCCATCAGCTTTCTGATGATTAATCAAGAAATCATGAGAGCCGTTGGATGCATTGAAAATATGGACTTGACCCATCGGTTCCTTTTGTCTTCGGAGCTCCAGAACCTTACGGTGGGAATTCGAATGCTTAGAGGACACAAAAGTGGGACTCGAAGCGGGTCGGTATTCTGGTACGAGTCGACCCGATTTGTAACGGACTCCACATGCATTGCATAATGTTTTTGGGCCCATTGGGCCGGTTCTCCATTGTGGGGTCGTTTCTGATGCGCAATGGACGCATTTCCGGCCCGGAGTCTCTGTCAGTTCCCGTCGCTCAAACGATGTCGTTTTCAAAGGTTTGGTGTTTGAACTAATACTGATATTATTGTTAGTGGAAGGAGCAGGGGGAGGGGCAAGGAGGAGAAGGCGGGAGGACCAGTCGCAGGGAGCGGCACGTGAGCGTTTGCTGCGGACTTTGCCAGGGACGCCGACATCGGAGGGGAAAATGGGAGGCGGCGGCGAATGAATGGTGGAAGTAACGGTTGTGGTGGCAGAAGATGAGGAGTTGTCAGTGACGGCAGCGACGGCGGTGGTTTTAGTGGTGTTGGTAGCAATGAAGTCGAGTTTGTGAAGGTCATCGCTTGAGAATGATTCCTCAACGAAATTTGATAGCCATTCCAGCTCTTCTAAATCATCATACTGTTTCAGGCAAAAAAAAAAACCCAGAAAATTATAAAGATAAAATTAGAAATGAAAAGTCCTAAGCAATTTCTGTAATTGCATATTTGTGTCGGCGATGAACTGAGGATGGAAAAACAAACGCGGGACGCACATTTCGAGGAACTGCACGCAAGATTGAAAAACGATTCTAATACAAACAACAAATTACCGGAACGTAGAGTTCGGTGGCGGAGAATTGAGAGTCAGTGACGCTACGGCAGCTAATGGTACCATTAAATTGGACATCGCCACCACCGGAAATCGACGAATTGCAACTATCAACCACAGTGACAATCGACGAATCACTGGAATTCCCCGCCAAACTGTCGAAAAACGCGTCGGTCATCGCCTCATCCTCCCGGGAAAAATCCAACAACTCATCCACGACATTACTGATATTATTATTCACATTTGCATTTTCCACCGACGAAAATTCAGCATAATCGCCAGCGAAATTGTTCATAGTAAAATCAAATTTGCGATATTTGGTTTTAATTGTTTGAAAAGAAAGAGAGAAAAGTAAGAGTGAGTTTTGCTCTTCTTTTTTTGAACAAAGTGTTTTGTCTAAACTTGAAAGTGATGGCGTGGAGACACAGCGGGGGGCTTTTGATGAGTGAGAGAAGGGGTTGAATTGTAAATACTTAAAATATATGGTACTAAATTGGAGGGTGAATTTGTATTTTAACATATTTTCTTCTTTAATATTCTAAAATACGGTACCATTGGCCTGTTTGAGCTCCTTTTTGTGTGAATTGATGAAGAATGTGTAGTTAAAAATTAAGAAAAAAATATGTGGATCGCACGTAATATTATTTTATATTAGAATGTAAGAGAGAAAAATGTATTTTGAAAAAAATTAAAATCAAACAAGGGTCATATGTATGTATAAGCTATCACAAGTCAAATTGAGTAAAATATTGACTTCTCGAAAATTGTTTTAAGGTGTGAACAATCATACGATGAATAATTCTCCTCTTACTCTTTCGTGCAACATTATATCGCCTAACCCCTTTTTCGAAGTGTCACTATAAATTACGAATTTCTCAACCCTAAGGTTTTATATAAGTTGGTGTATAGTGAGCAATATATTGGAAATGAAAAAGGGGATGGGGGGGGTGGGGGAATTCAATGTTAAGTGTCTTATAGTAAGGTTAAGTTGCGCTAGTTGATTGATTACTAGACAATCGTTGTTTGTTCCTAAAAATATACACGTACGAATTCTAGTTTTTCAGAATGGTATCCCACTAATGGGTCGAGCTGGGTGGGAAACTATTTGTTTTCTTTTAACTCGTTTATCATCAATTATTGGGCTGGTCAAATTCAACAGTGTTACAAGGCAATAGCTGGAAATTGGAAACCCATTTTTGGAGTCCCAGGACATAAGATTCATTCTTTGATCTCAATTTCGGGTCAACAGTAGAACATGTTTGCACGTGCACTAATATCACGTGCTGGCTTTATGTTTGGCTACAAGAAAGTTGGACTTATTTAAGTAAATTTTTATTTTAATCATATTTGTTAAACATTACTGGCCAGTTTTATGTACAACGGAGAAAAGATTTTGCTATATGTACAGCTCTCTTCACAATAGGGGAGCATACAATTTTTTTATTTGCATGCGAGTCGCCCTTGTTGTGAAGGGGGTGTAACCCCAGTATAAAATGGCAAAACTCAACACGGAAATTACTTGGGTCAACAATAAGAGGGTATATAATTTTTTTTTCATTGACTAATAAAATAACTAAATATTATGGTATTATAAAAAGCAAAAAAAGATCAATAAACATCCCGGGGCTGTTCTCTTTGCCATTTTCTAGCCCTTTTTTGTTTTCGATTTTTCAAAACAGTAATAACGCGTTCACTTTCCTATTTTCGAAAACAAGTTTCAAATTTACAAAGAAAACTCAAAACGAAAAATTTATCGTTTTGGGTGTTTTCAGTTATAATTTGGCCAAAATTTTCAAAACGAGTTTTCGTTGTTTTCAACCCCCGCCAACCATCACCGTACCCGACCACCACTGTCCCCACCGCAACCACCACTGCATCATCGCGACCCAATCACCACTGCACCATGGCGACCCAACCACCACTGCACCAGGAGAAAGCCACCAGAATTGCCCCACCGCCATAGCCAAAATCTTCACCAGGAAGACCACCCCAAAATGGCCATCAGAATTGCGACCCAACCACAGCCAAAATCGCTACAGCCAAGACCGCCACAGCCAAAATTCGCGACCCAACCATTGCCACATTCACCATCGTAGCGTCGTGACCCAATCACAGCCAAAACTGCCACAACCAAGACCTGCAGCGTCGCGACCCAACCACAGCCACACCTCAGGGTCGCGACCCAACCACCGCCACGCAACCACCGCATCCAACCACAACACCCAAACCAACAACCGCCAGTGAAGACGGAGGGGAAGAAAAGAGATAGAAGGGAGAAAAAAAAGAAAAAAAGGCACCAAAGAGGGAGAGACGGCGGTGAAGTGAATAGGGAAGTGAACACATTTTCATTTTCTAATTTTTGAAAATAATTTTTCAAAATATCAAAAAGAACACATTTTCAATTATCTCAAAATAGACACTCAAAATACAAAATACAAAATGAATTTAAAACTCAAAATACAAAACTAAAACACAAAAAGAACAACCCATCAACTCTTAATTCAGAACTACTACTTCAACAATCAACTGAGTTTAGGAAATTAGGATTCATTTCAATAACTTTGGACAAAGACAGTTAAGGAACAATAACTCTCGCACTCTATTTACTAAGCTCTTGTTTGGGCTCCATTTTTCAAAAAGTGCATTTTTTTAAAAATTTATTTTCAATCACACGTTCTCTCATAAATACTCATAAATAATGATACAAGTAAATTGAAAACATTTTCTTATTTTTTAATCACACATTTTCCAAAAAATCAATATTTCAAAACACATTTTCCCCTAAACTCATTTTAATGTAACACAAACAAGGGCTAGATTGTGTGCGATTGATGCAAAACAATTATCATTCAAAAAAGAAGTGAGTTAAATTGTACGAAAATTGGAGAAAAATTTGCTCCTAATGTTCTGTTCGACCGTCATTGTTTGTCCCAGTCCATCTTGACAGGCGATTCATTCCAGGCCTTTTGCAACCTCAAACAAGCGTACTGTAGTAATAATTGGAAGGCAAATATGCAGAGAGAATAGGAAAAGGGTCAATCACATTTTATCGATGAATGTGCATAAATTTCAAGGGCATGTTAGGGACGATTGCATAGGCATACCGCATACCTTCAGTCTCGACTGAGCTCACCTGGCAATAACGTGTATATACTTCGGCTGAAGAACATTAAATCTTGAAATGTTCAATCCATAATTGAAGACACTATATGAGCCAACCATGTAAAGGACATCATGTGATGGTAACACGTCAACAGCTGAGATTAAAGACCTAACTAAATAACACCATTACGGCTTCACCTAAATCAGATAATTATACATTTTCAGCACCACAACAAAGAACATAACCAAATATCAAGATAGCATTTCAAGAAATAAAATTAGTCAAAGTAATCTGCAGCAACATTAGGAAACAATCATGTCTTGCATGGACTTTAAAAGTAGAGCCACTAAGGACTTCAAGTTCAATTTGCTCTACTGAAACGAATCAAGGTGGGGCGGGGGTGGAAGAGTTTATGGAAACCAGAGACAGACCGGTATTAGGAAAGAAAATAATGAAAGATCAATTAGGTTTATGGCTCAACAGTTGTAACCTGCTGCCACTCTCCGTCTACGGATTCTTTCCACAACGTTACACTGTTTTTTCCATCAGCAACTGCAAGTATGTTTCCAGTTAGCGACCAGGAGACCCTCCAAACAGGAGCCCCGAAATCCTGCAAAACCTTACCAGCCCATTGGTCACCTTCCTTGGCCGCAGTCCATATTATAACTCTTCCGTCTTGAGAAGCGCTAGCAATTGTAGACTTAGGAAGTCCCAGGTTCGGTGCCCAAGCAACATCCCTCACCCAATCAGTATGCATCTGAAGAGCTGGGAAGCAGTCCATCCTCCAAATTCCATTATCAAACTTCCAGACTTTCACTGTATTATCACAGCCACCAGATGCAAGCTTCTGAACAGGATCAAGTATACCAGAACCTACAAGAGCACCAGGGGCAATTGATGGGGCCCATGAAACCGAGGTTACACCAACTGGATGAGCCTGATCAATTCGTGATTTGTCCCATCCTCCATCAGTTCTTTCGGTGAAGACTGAGATGTTCCCATCTGAGGACCCGCAAGCCAGACAAAGACCCAGTTCATGAGGAGCCCAGGCAATGGAATTGACAGATGCTTTATGATCATCAAAAACATGAGCCTGGATCCACTCATTCTGGTTGCTTTCTTTCCAGATTATGACTTTCCCATCATAAGAACAAGAAGCAAGGAGGGATCCAAACTTAGGATGAGCCCATGCTACTTGCCAAACTGGTCCTTGGTGACCAGTCAAAGTTGCAAGGTGTTGAGATCCTGAGTTGCTAACTCCAATTATCTTGATGGTGTTGTCTGAAGAAGCTGTAGCAAGCCGTTTACCATAATAATCCATCACCACATCATGAACAACATCTTGGTGACCAGTTTCAATCTTTTGTCCAGGCATGTCTGATCCCACAGTAAATACGGAATTTTGGGGCAACTGCTCCTCCAAAATTAGTTTGCTACTACCTCCCTTTACTCCTACAAGACTGTGCAAACTGGGGTGTTGCTCAATGTCAAAATTTTCAACAAAATATACTGTCAAATTCTACAGGGGCAAGGGTGTTCAAGTAAAAGCCATTGTCCTGGACTTGAAGTCCTAAGCAACTTACTAGAGGCCGGATGATAACGTATTTGAGCACAAGTACAAGTAATTAATAAGTTTAGAGCGATCAATAAAGAGAACACAAAAAACAAAAGAGATTTAAATCTTCAGTATTTAGTTTGAAAGAAGTAGCAAGCACAGCACAATACTAGACAATGACGAACAAGAGATTTAAATGAAAGAAGTTTAATTGTACATTTTGTGAATTTGACAGGAGAGTATGGTCAATTTTTCTTTTTCATTCTTGCCTTCCAGATAGATATCGAATTTTCAGCAAGTTGAGGTGAAGCAAAGCACAAAGAAAACCTTTAATCATGTTTCATTGCAAAGGAAAATATAATCACAATGACCATATCAATCAAGGGAGGAATTTCAAAGTTATAAATCTTTTCCCCTTCAGTTCTGGTGAAATTACTACATTTGCAAATAATATTTAAATTTCACTCTCCCCAATCCAGGATCTAAACTTGAATATCGTGTTCATAAACATTTTTATGTCAAATTAAAGCCCAATGCTACTGACCAAAATC
>CAIGRB010145044.1:13918-43776 GCA_903798255.1 Fraxinus quadrangulata
GAAACTTAGCTCTGATATCATGTTAAACAATCCAAAGAAATAAAGAAAAAGAAGAGGAGGCTAGGGTTTCATCGATACTGTATAATGAAATTGAATACAAAAAGATAATTTAACCTAAATACAAAGAAACTATATATAAGCTCAATAAAGGAAACTGAAAAGGCTATTCTACCATTAATAAATAATAAAACAAAATAACCATATATTTCTTAACAAGCAGCATTACATGTTAAAGCTGCATAAGGAATTGAAGTCATTGGTGGTTCTAGAATGTTTTATATACTCCATTGAAGTCAATTAGTGATTTTTCATACACATTATTTAGATACGTCGAAACATGTTTACAGTATTTTATTTTTTAATATTGTTCAATGTTATCTAATAATCTCTACTTTCCATAAAAATAGACTTGTTTTCCTCCTTTGATAGTCCCATATTATAGGTTACTTTCCTTATTAGAGTATAATTAATTTTTTGATTTTCTAATTCGTTCCTATTTAATGTGCGTTATCAATAAATATGAATTACTCATATTTAAAGCATTATTTAATGTATAGATATATTAGGAGAAATGTAAACATTCAACTATAATAACTGTATTTTCTTAATTTGTGTGAAAATGGAAAAAAAAATTATTTTTATGGGACGAATAGAGTATTTAGTTTTTATATCAAACACGTCGGATTATCACACAAATCGCGCAATTGTGTTGAAAAATCTTTAGCTTTTTGTATTTGCATTTGTTTGGCCAATCTTTTGGTTAGATGGGACACCATAGCAAAACCACAATCAACTTGTATAAAAGGTAAAAATCAAAAAGTAAAGGCAATATCCATGATAGAGGATAAAAAGCTTTCTCTCTGAACAAGAGAGAGAGAGAGAGATGCTAACGACATTATGAGTTCAAGATAATAAACACCAACGTACTAAAGACATTACGAGACTAGTTCGATGAAATGTACACTGTGAACCCCGTGAAAGTTGATTTGCATGACAACATTTTGTCTCCACTGCAAACCCCACAAACTAAAGTTATCCATTTACATAAAAAGAGTGCATATAATGTTATTATTTAATATTACATAATTGATTGGGTCCCTTTCTAGGATTTTATGATTTATATGTATTCGTGTTACTGTTAAGTGTTAATTTAAAGTTAAAAACAAATACAATCGAATATTTTGCATTCATGTACTCCATTATCAAGACGTAATATGATTTACGACTACTTGAGTTTAATATCAAACTTTTCCATTTTGCGTTTATGTACACCAGTAGTCACGAGTGAGGATTGATATGACTCACGACAACATGTGTTCAATATTGAGATTTTCCATTTTTCGTTCATGTACACCAATAGTCACGAAGTGACTTACGACAATGTTCGATATTGAGATTTTCCATTTTGCGTTAATGTTCGCCAATAATCATGAAGTGATATGATTTACGACAACTAGTGTTTGATATTGAGATTTTCCATTTTGCGATCATGTACACCAGTAGTCACTAAGTTATATGATTTATGACACGTGTTTGATATTGAGATTTTCTTTCTAAAAAAATAAGGTTGTTGAGGAAGAAATTAACTTTTAACGTTAAAAAGGAAACTTAAAAGTAACTTGTACTTCGTTTTAAATTGAGTCAAAGGATCAACATCCCTTTTCCCGTCTTTTTCTTATAAGTGTTAACTAGTATTAATTTTTAAGGTTGTTCTTGACTAAGCAACAACTAATAACAGGGTTCCTTTCAGCACCATATTATATTCCTATTTTGCTCAAAAGACTTTCAAATGGAACTCCTTTCCAATTGTCACCACTAAAAATGTTTGTGCTGATCCTAGTGAAATCACTGTATATATATTCGTATGTATTTACGTATGTTGTTCATGCATAGCAATGAAATTGATAAATCCAATTAGACTTAAATTACAATTTATCCAGATAAGTAATTACAAAAAAATCCGTGCCGATCGAATCATGATATCTTCTTAAAATATTTTCGCCCCTACTACTCAAGATTATGAACAATTGTCTTTTAGCTTAGGTGGATTTTCATTTCTATGAAAACCGTACCTCAATGACATAGGAGCCAAAAAACACATCTTCTCACTAAACATTGAACGAGCATTTGACATAGAATTTTTACACAACCCAAAAGAGTTTATTTGTAAGATAAATAGAGGATTATGAAGATCTTGATCATTTTGTAAAAATCCTTTATTCCTATTTACAGATTTTGAATGTGACCATTCATCTAAAAGACGTGGACTTTCATAAAGATTTGCAACTTTTCAAAAATAAAAAGTAGGAGTAATTTCGTGAAAAATATACGAAATTGAACGTGTAGCATTCCTAGATAGAGAGACAGAACTCTTGGATAAAAAGTCTTTTAATTTGAAGACAAAATCATTATAAAACAATCTTCTAACTTAAAAGTCATAACATATTTAGTCGTTAAACATGTAGACTTAAATTTGTCAAATTTATATATCTTCATTTCAAAAGGAACGAAATTGTTGACATGATAAGATTAACCACTCATTGATGTGACGAGACAAGATGAGACTTTCCAGGAGAACATTTCTATCGAAAGGAAAACAATTTCTATAATATAAATGTATATCAATCATGCTACACTTATATTTTCCATTACATTAATTTTTACACTGTTCCATGTTACGAGATCCATACTCTTGAGTAACCTAGAGAAATTCCTTCACTATACATGGTACGACTGTCCTAATATTTAGGTTGCCACACATCATTGCTAAAGTCCTATTCAAAAATACTTAGAAAACAGTATAAATACATCTTTTTTTGCTGGTTTTTGTTCACCATTCATCAATATACTCTTGTTAATTAATTAGCCATTCAATTAAAGATTCCAAAAAGCTCCTTCTTTATATAGTACTCACAAAAGACACATCTCCTTACCTCAAAATTTCAGAAAATTGTATTTCCTCACTTACTTTGTTTCAACATGAGCAGTCTTCAGTGGAATTCTGCTCATAAGATCGTAATCTTAACATCCCTTTTTGTTGTTTCGCTTCCGGCCGTGGTGGCCGGAGAGTGCACGTGCAATGATGAATCCGAGCACCGGAATAAAACTGAGGCCCTCAAGTACAAACTGAGTGCCATAGCTGCTGTTCTTGTTTCTGGCGGTATTGGTGTGAGTCTCCCGCTTCTTGGCAGAAAAATTGAAGCTCTACGCCCCGAGAATGACATATTCTTCATGATCAAAGCATTTGCCGCAGGAGTGATTTTGGCAACCGGTTTCATTCACATCCTTCCTGAAGCATTCGAGACATTGACTTCTCCTTGCCTTAGCCAGAATCCATGGGGAAAATTTCCCTTCGCAGGATTCGTCGCGATGGTGGCTTCAATTGGGACACTCATGGTGGACACAATTGCAACAAGTTTCTACAAGAAGATGCACTTCAACAAGATTAAACAGGTGAACGTGGATGAAGAGGCTAGCGATGAACACGCTGGACATGTTCATGTACACACTCACGCCACACACGGTCATGCTCATGGAGCCGCAATCCCTGATAATGAAACTGGGTTTCTTGATCTTGTCCGGCAGCGCATAATATCACAAGTAAGTTCTAGATCAACTGTTTAAACTTTTAGATGAGGTGATCAATATTGAGCACGATTTCAAATTGTTTTGGGTAGGTTTTGGAATTGGGAATTGTGGTGCACTCAGTGGTAATTGGAATTTCATTGGGGACTTCAGATAGCCCTGACACAGTAAAGACTCTATTGGCAGCTCTATCATGCCATCAGTTCTTTGAAGGTATGGGACTTGGTGGTTGCATCTCTCAGGTATTTCTCTCAAGCAAATTTATCCTAAATTTTAGGAATCAACAAAGTTACAAATGTTGTCATAATGTTTTCATCATATACCAATTTGTGGTTCATATTTATGTTATCATAATGTTCTATCATTTATTCCCAATGGTAGCAAGAAAGTTATTCTGAGTCTCCCCACCTTCTTTTCTTTCTCTAAATTGTTAATTTTGTGCGACTAGGCCAAATTCAAGTCCCTAACGACGGCAGTTATGACACTCTTTTTCTCCTTCACCACCCCAGTTGGGATCGCGATTGGAATCGGGATATCAAATGTGTACAAAGAAAATAGCCCTACTGCTCTGATTGTTGAAGGGATTTTGAATTCCGCGTCATCCGGGATACTGATTTATATGGCACTTGTTGATCTATTAGCAGCAGATTTTATGAATCCTAGGATGCAGAGCAACATTAGACTGCAGCTGGGAGCACATATTTCACTTCTACTAGGTGCTGGATGTATGTCTTTTCTGGCCAAATGGGCATAATTTCCCTTCACTTTTATGTCCCCTTTCCCCACTCTCTTATGGTTTTCTCATGTAAAATTCTAATGCTTATTAAAATAACAAGGCTTGTTTTACGTGTAACAATCATTACAAGAATCTTATTAGGTAACGGCAGGAAAAAAACACAAGCACAACGGAAAGGAACAATATAAAACATTTGATTCTCAACGTATGGATAGAAACAAATAAGCTTCTCGTTTTTCTAACAACTTAATTGTTTGATAGTTGTATCAATATAGTAATTAAGCATTGAAACATCTCGATCTTGTGACCCTGAATGTCTAGCATGAAGGAGCACCTCTGCACCTTGAATAGTTGCCGGAGTGGGTGCGCCGTGAAGAGTCGCAAGAGTAGGTGCACCGTGAAGAGTCGCTATGTGTGAATGAAGCAACTACGAGGATGATGGATTGAAAATAAATTATTGGGTATGGGTTTCGTGGGTGGGGTATGTAAATATATTTAATTTTATAATATTATCATTTAATATTAAAAATTGAATTATCACTTAATTTTTGTATAAGCGAACTTTATACATAATTTATGAAATGCAATCTTTAAATACGACTCTATGTAATTTTCACTAATTTTTTGTGTCCTCCCTAGCTCCATCCTTGCATGTATCCAATAATTAAAAAACTCACATGTAAGACATTTGATTAAGGGGTTATATCCGTATATATCTCTTTTTCTTTTCTTTTTTTTCTTATTAAAAAATGAATTTAAGAATATAAATTTATTGTACTTGTACTTGTACTTGTTCTGAAATAATTACTAATATGATAATAATCAATGGCCAAGACATTTGCTTGAATTGAACGCCCAATTAGGTTCATGTTTGGAAGAATGCTCTGTGTCCTGACCCCTAAAGGGAATAACTTTATATCTGCTACATTCACCGTGCCTAAATCATCAAAATCATGAAATTCTACAAGGCATAAAATAAAAGATATCAACATATTATTGATTGTGTTCCCCGACCTATCATTTCTGAACATCAATTATTATTCCAAGTACGAAGGTATTTACGATTTTGATATATGTTCAACTCTGATAAGATATGAGTGCGTTTGGAACTTTTTTAAAATTATATCTTCAAAATATCTTATTCGGAGTTTTTCTCTACATTAATTTTCAGTTTGAAACATAAATAAGGTCAATCATGAAATAATCGTAAGACATGAGTAGAGAGTTGGGAAAAACAAGTCTTAGGGTGTCACGTTAAGGATGCTATCCTAAAGTCGTGTTGTCTCCCATTCGTGCGGGTACTTTCGGCACTACCCACCTCCAAGATAAAAACCATGTGGCTCATAGTCGGTTCTTCTTTTATGGGCACGATCATAGAGAGATAAATAACGAACTTTTATGGAATTGTTAAAGCTATAGGAATATAGTATGAAATATAAAAGAAGGATTTTTGTTGTAACTCAAGTTGTATATTCATATTGTAGTAAACAATGAAAATTCTCATACCTTTTATAAAGTTAGAACAACCCCCACAATAATGAGATATAATTCAATTACATTGTAAGTTACACACTAATATTATTGGTTTTAATTGCAAAATTAAAATTGGATTAAATTTTGAAAGTTAAAACTTATTTATGTTACAACAATCCCCCGCAAGTTTTAATTTTCAAAATATATAAATATATATAATATAGTGGCAACAATATACTGTGCAATAGGTATATGTGCCTTTTGGATTTGAACCTCACTTAGTGATAACAATTTCTATTTGAGGGACTCATAATGGACTAGGCCTTGAATTAGGTTCCTTTGACCAAACTTCAATTATTCCACACACAATATCAATTTAGGATCTAGGTCATAATGGGTAGCATTGTTAATGGCCATGCACTCTAATCTTGATTATAGTAAGAGTTATAGGGAATAACCCAATCTTATAGCCACAACCATGACAACTCTTACATAGACGAGTCCTTCAAGGACGTGTGTGATCGACACCTTGCAAGAATTGTCACCTCGGTACTTGTTCAAGGTTAAACCCTTCCTAACGTTGCATCATTAATAGCACTATCACCATAGAGATGAACACAAATAAAATAGTGCTATTACAAGTCATGTAGTGCGGGTTATTTCTACCACATTGAACTTTCTTCATGGGATCTCCAATCACAAAGATTGGGTTACTCCCGAAGGTGGCTACCTTATGGACTTAAGCCCATCCCTTTCGATGATTTATTATGTTCATTACGAATTATGATTTATTTTATGTTCCTTTTGGACAATAATTTGAAACCATCTATTTGCAAAGCTTTTATTCCATGTCTGGAATCTTAAGCCCATCCCCTTCGATGATTTATTATATCCATTATGGACTATAATTTATTTTATGTTCATCTTGAACAATAATTTGATACCATCTATTTACAAAGCTTTTATTCCCCATCTGCAATGTGCATATTTGCAAAATCTTTTAACTTTCCAAAATGTCAATAACACACATTTAATTATTATAAGATGAACATATACAATTTAAAAATTGACTTCTAGTCACACGTTTGAACATATATATCCGTTCAACTCTTGTATTCACTTGCAGATCTACAAATTTCATTTTTAACACTTTTCAAAAGTGAGTTTTGCAATTAAGAATAATAATATACAAGGTGTATTATCGGAAATTTTATAGATCTCCACATTCCAAAAATATCTAGCTAAGTGAGAGAATGTTACTTTGTAGAGCTCACCTTAAGGCAGGTCAAATAATACATTTACCATGCAGTTCTATCATGAGTTAATGTACCTCATTTTCTTTATTAACTGTATTAAATAATTTTCTGCTGGAAGTACCACTATTGAGCAGCAAATCACCACCTAAAGTGAAACACTGTTCAAAACAGATTTAAATACCGACACATAATTATTAAACAAGCATGGTATTGTGTATATCCCCATCTTAATAACCTTCCATCCCACCCAAGTAAAAATAAATAACACAGTTCTATCATGAGTTATTTTTATACATTGCATGTACAATATGATAGTAGTGTTAATGGAAGATTCAACACAAGGAAATGAATAGGTTAATCTAGAAAGTATCTAAAAATATATGAAATGGATGTGGGAAGATAGCAATGAGTTGTTAAAACTCATGGTTGATGCTTCTATTCGTGGCTAGCAGGATAATAATGGCGTATTGAGCAAGATAAATGTAGAAAAACATATACTCTGGGTTTAGATGAGATCATGTAACAAAGAAATTCACTTCTAGTGATGGTATTGTGTGTATTCCCATCTTAATAACCTTCCATCCCACCCAAGTAAAAATAAATTACACAGGTGGTAGTGTCCATCTTTTGCAAACAAACATCTTACATCTTACCAGGGATATGTGCAAGTATCTTCGTCTTTATTTAAAAGACTGCCAAACTTCCTGAAGTGTAGTATTTGATCAAGGCAGTAGAAACAGTGTTCTGAACTCAACTGTTGGATGCAGAAGTGAATAAGAAAACGTATGATCAGAGGATTAGATCAAGATAACAATATTGTCACATCATCACAAAGATCCAAACGCTTTAAGTGATTAGAGTGGCAACAAATAATTAATGAAATTAAGGGCCGAGGTCACTGGTTTAACTTTAGTGTAAAAACTAAATAGAAAGAGGAATTAAACCTCTGAAAGGAATGAAAAATAGTTTCTATTCCCTCTACGATTTTCTCAATTATACCAGAATTTAAATGGACAAAGATCAGAGTTCATCATCTCGTCAATGTCTGTGTTACATATCATATATTTCAATCTAATGGATAATCACATCTCGTTGCTCAGAATTGATTTGGCCAATCATTTTCCTCCTAAATAAGTTTTAGTTCTTCAAATCAGTACTACCTAAAGGAAGGTTAACAATAAATCTTGGGGTGTATTTAATTAAGATTTTTAAAGACTTTTGGAGAATTAAAAAATTTAGATGTATTCAATTGAGACTTTTAAAGATTCTCTAAAAGTTTAAGTGTATTCAATAGAGAGGTCTCTAAAAGTCACGGGTATTCAATTGAAACTTTTTAAAAGTCTCTATAAGTTATGAGATATTCAATTGATAATGGCTTTTAGGGAATTTATAATTTACTAGATTTTTGGATACTTTTTTGTTAGAAAATATAAATAGAAAATTTCAAAACAAATCTCTTATTCTACCGTGAGATTTGTCGAGAGCCGACCCTTCTCTCCTCTTTCACATTCTACGATTTTCTCCTTCTCTTTCAATCGGGTAAAATTTGGTTTGAATCTTTTCCTTAAAGTTTTTCTTTATTGACACTGTATATGATTTTTGTTTTTCATATTTCTGTCAATCCATATTTCTGCCAAGCGTAAAAATAATTGAAAGCGGCTGGACCTTCCAACATAATTGAAACATGTGTATGCAACGTGATTATGCATGATTGTGGTTAAATAAATAATAATGAAGAAAAACTCTATCATCATGGTTGACTAGGAATCCACATTCGTGGAGGAAAAAGTTGTGATTTCGTTGGATTTTGTGCCAAAATTGGGACATTTGTTTATATTCTAGATTTCAGTTATATTTTAATTCAGATTGGAAGCTTCTTTGTGTCAATTAGTAATATAATTTTATTACATTGATTTTGGACCTAACAATTATATATTGTATAGTTAACATGTATCTATATAGCGTTTTTATAATTTCTGAGTCATATTTGGCATTGTAGTGCTCTTTTTTTTCTTTTTTTTTTGCGAAATGTTTGAACTTTTGTGTTGAGTAAAGTCGAGCCTTCAACTTTATTTGAACGATAGATTTGGTTAGTTGATGAGAATTTTTAATAACCGAGTTTTGATTTCTCTTCTAGTGTTCTACCAGAACTAAAAACATATAGCTAATAAATCCAAAAGTAGTAACTATATAAGAATAACTCTACATTTTTCATTATCATTTTTATGTTAATTTTAGTTGTTTACATTTTAATCCATCTTTTTCATTCATATTTTATTTTCATTTTTATACATTGCATGTACAATATGATAGTAATATTAATGGAAGATTCAACACAAGGAAATGACAAGGTTCGAGTAAAAGGTATCAAAAATATGAGAAATGGACGTGAGAAGATAGCAATGAGGTGTTAAAACTCATGGTTGATGCTTCCACTCGTGGTTAGCGGGATAGTAATGATGTATTGAGCAAGATAACTGTAGAAAAACATAAACTCTGGGTTGGGATGAGATTATGAGACGATTACTTTATGGTGAGCTTCTCTTATTACTTGATAAAAAAGAGAAAAAAAAAAAAAGTTATCACATACGTTAGCACTTAAAATTATTTTTTTCTTTAATAGTCTCATCCCGAAGATAAAAGTTATCACATAGACACTTTTGCGGACTATGAGGATTTGAGAATTGCAGTTGGAAGTGGAACAACTGTTGGGACACACTCAATTGCACTAGGGAATGATACTGATGCAAGAATATTTTATACAAAAGAAAGAAGAGTTAGTGACGGTTTAATTGGTGACTTCATATATGATCCTGATACTGAAGTATTTATATCAACTGATAAACAAGATCCTATACATCCAGAGATTCCCCCATCAAATCGAAAACGAAGTAGAATAGAGTTTGAATCAAATTCTAGTTCATTTAATCCCAAAAGCACTCAATCAAATGTTATAGACAAACTTGCTTGTACAATTGACAAGATCACTCGAGCTATTGAATCAATTCGTGACTCACTGCTGAGTTTCACTGAGTCTTGGTGACTTGTTACTTTCTTGCATCTGCTTTGGTATTCTTGGTGCGATTCTGGTATTCTCTCATTACTTATAGTAGATGATCTTTCAAGAAAAATATGGACCTTTTTTCTAAAACAAAAAGCTGATACTTATAAAACTTTCAAACAATGGAAACTAATAATTAAGAACCAAACCAACAAGAAAATCAAAGCATTAAGGACTGATAATGGACTTCAGTTTCTAATTCTGAATTTGATTAATTTTGTAAAGAATTTGAACTTCTAAGGCACAGAACTGTAACATACACTCCTAAATAAAATGGTGTTATTGGGAGAATGAATAGATAGCTATTAAAAAAGGTAAGTTGTATGTTGTACAGTTCTGGTCTTCCTAAGTTTTTTCTAGGGAGAAGTCCTAAAAACTTCAACTTATCTAATAAATAGAAGTCCTTCCATTGCCATTAATTTTCAAGTTCCTAAAAAATTGTGGTCTGGAGCAATACCTGATACAGCAGACTCAAAGTTTTTGGCCACAGTGCCTATTCACATCAAAGTGAAGGTAAACTTGAACATAAGTCCTTAAAATGTGTTTTTCTGGACTATGGAGAGGAAGTTAAAGGTTATAGACTATGGGTCAAATGTCAAAATAGTTATAAAGTGATTATTAGTATAAATGTCATTTTTAATGAAAGTGACATGTCTTGTAATGAATCATCTGATCTTAAAACTTCTGAAACTGCACCTGTTAAAGAAATTGTCCTGAAAAACCAAACTGAAAATACTGTTAATCAAGATGATTCTATTGAGATGGAGTCCACTCAAACTGAGCCATATCATGAACAAACTGAATCTGAAAATGAAAATGAATCTGCTAATACTATTCTTACTGATTATCAACTAACAAGAGACTCTCATGAGAGAAATAAGACATTCTACTAGATTCAATAATGATGTTAGCTTATTTTCTACTCTTGACTCTTTAAACTCAGAACCTGCTACCTTTGATGATTCCATTAAATGTTCCGATTCAAAACTTTGGAAAGAGGCTATGAATGAAGAAATTGACTCTCTTATTAAAACTGAAACTTGGGTTTTGGTTGATAGACCAAAAAATCAAATGGTAGTTGATTGTAAATGGTTTTTTAAAATCAAACAAGGAGATTTTAATTCAGAAAGTAAAATGTATAGAGCCAGATTAGTGGCTAAGGGGTTTACTCAAAAAAGAATATGAGTAGACTATAATGAAATATTCTCTCATGTGGCCAAGTATACCTCTAAGGGTCCGTTTGATTGTAATTGTGGAAAATGGGTGGAAAGAAAATGAATTCCAAGGAAGGTAATTGTCCAGAAATTATTTTACAAGAAATTATTAATTAAGTGTGTTTGATTGGTATAATTTTACACATGAAAAATGATGAAAGTTTGGTGTCCGTTTTGCTTTATTTTAAATGGAAATTGTCCATTAAAGNAAATTATTTTACAAGAAATTATTAATTAAGTGTGTTTGATTGGTATAATTTTACACCCGGGAAAATTTTGAAATTTTGGAATATTTTTGTTCACGTTTGGCTTTATTTTACATGGAAATTGTCCATTAAAGTGAATTTTTTTTTACAGTTGGTTATGAAATTTGTTACCATTGCCAAAAAGTTTTTTAAAAAAATTTGCTCGAAAACTATTTTTTAATCAAAGTTTGGTATTCATTTGACTTCGTTTTACATAGAAATTGTCCATTAAAATGATTTTTTTTTACAATTGATTATGAAATTTATTTCCATTGCACAAAAAAAAAAAGCAACAACACTTGAAAAAGCTTTTCCCACCCATCAATTGGCAAGAAATCAGGCGCGAGGAAAGGTAAAGTGGAAAAAATTTTGCCTAGAAAAAAATGCCGATCAAACAAGTCAAATTGGTGGAAATGGAAATCATTTTCCATTTTTCATGGAAAATTTAAGTTATCAAAGAGGGCCTAACAGAATTTTTTTAGCTCTCACTGCTCACTTTAATTGGGAAGTGGATCAACTTGATGTCAAAATAACTTTTCTGAATGGTGGCCTTAATGAGACTATATATATGAATCAACCTTTGGGGTTTGAAGTTAAATCCAAAACTGAAAAGGTCTGTCTGTTGAAGAAATCACTCTATGGGCTGAAACAAGCCCACATGCAATGGTATATCATATTTAACTCTTATGTGTAGAAATTGAGTTTTGTAAGAAGCAATTATGATTCCTGTTTCTTTTTTGGGTAGACTTGAATCCATTTATTTGCTTTTATATGTTGATAATATGTTACTTACCTGTCATGATATATCTGAAATTGATTTCATTAAGTCAAAATTGAAATCTGAATTTGAAATTAAAGATTTGGGTCAGGCTAAAAAGATCTTTAGAATGGAAATAGAAAGAGATAGGGATAATTGCATATTGTTGTTAAAATAAAGTTCTTATGTAAAGAAAATACTTGAAAAGCTTTCTATGCTTGATTGTAAACATGTTTCTTTACCCATTGCTAATTATTTTAAATTGGCTTGTAAACAATCACCTAAAACAAAAGATGAATTTAGAAGAATGGAAAATGTACCTTATGCAAACATAGTAGGTTCTATAATGTATCTTATGGTATGCCTAGACCTGACTTAGCACATTGAATTAGTATTTTAAGCAGGTTTATGGCAAATCCAGGTGAAACACTAGCTAGCTATGAAATGGATGTTAAGATATCTTAAAAGCTCTTCTAATTTAGATTTAAAATTTAAAAGAAGCAATGAAGGGATAAATCTAAAAGGTTACACTAATTCTGATTTTACTGGTGACTTAGATAAAAGAAGATCTACATCTTCTTATATTTTCACTTTGTATGATGGTTGTATTAGTTGGAAGTCACAGTTACAAAAATTAGTTGCATTGTCCTCAACTGAAGCTGAATATCTTGCTACATGTGATGTTGTTAAAGAAAGTACATGGTTAAGAAGTTTGTTAAATGAAATTGACTTTGTGAATGATTCTATTAGGATTTATACTAATAATCAAAGTTCCATTCACTTGAGTAAAAATTAAGTTTATCATGATAGAACTAAACATATAGATATTAAGTTTTGTTTTGTAAGAAACATGGAAGAAAAATGTTTGATCAGTTTGGTTAAAATTTCTACAGAATTTAATCCTTCAGATTTGGGGAATAAAGTATTACCTTTAAATAAATTTAAAAATTGCTTAAAGATTCTGAATATCACCTAATGTTGTGATAATTAGAATTTCAAGTATTGTTGACGAAAATAGTTCAACGAATATTTTTTTTCTTTTTTTTTTTGCAGGTTCTTAGAACAAATGAAGCAGTGCAAATATAGGTTATTAGATCCATTAGGAAGGCTAAGAAATAGCTCAGCAAGGTGGATATTGTTAATATATTTGGGCTGCCTTTCTATTACTTGGCCTGTTGGACCGTCTGTGCAATTAGGCTTTTAAGTGGTAACGGTTTTCTCCTCATTTTATGGTTGAGTATCTGTCATACATGTGGCTTCACTCTACCCCTTGGATGGTGACTGTTCAGATGATGGTTACTTGACTTGGTCTTGGCACCCTTCTTCGAGATTATTTTATTCTTGGTCTCTTCATTTTACTCCTTCTCTTTAAGTGAAAGTTTGGAGTTTTTTCTTCTATAATCTGTAATCGATCTGTGTGATTCTTCAATCTCTGTTCTTTGTGAATATCTGGTTGTTGTGTACAGTCTTTAGGGGTTGAGAGTAGTGTGATTACGGGTTGTAATAGAGGCTATATAGAACTTGAAGAAACTGTTGGGTTCTTCATACATTTGTATTGTTTCTTGGTTATTTCTAGTGGATCTAGAGCTATATCTTATTGTGGATGATCAACAGGTGACTAGGTCATTAAGACTGAACATCCGGACCTTTCGGGGTGAAAAAAATCTTTGTGTTCTTTTCTTTTTGGTTTTCTGCAATTTTTGGTGTTTGAAAACTTCGATCCTTAGTTATACTTGGTTTGGTACCTTACAATCTAGTAACAAAGCTTTGTCTAAAATCTATACTCGCAACAACTTGCTACGCCTCAACCTCGTGCTAGAGATTTTCATAATAGAGTATTTACGTTTTTTTTATTAGCAACTCAATTTGTTGATGAAACGGTACATGATGCAGTAAACAAAACTCACTCTAAAACCTTAGCCTCGTGTTGGGTAAAGTTAATTACACCGTAATTCAGGAAAAAAAAAACCCTAAAATTTTGATCATTGCTCGGTCTAATCATTCCAATAGTGCATATCAAATATGTAGCAGGAGATATTTTTGTGCATAGTGCTGAAAACTCCCGAATGGTACAATGAGCAATATTTAGCTTCTTGTTTTTTCTCACTACATTTAATTTTATCTAACACTTCCTATCAAACATACTATTGATTAATTTGGTCACTTAAACGAAGGAGGAAAGCATAGAACAATCTTATTACCCATATGCATCATTACACAACCATATATTCATACAGTAAAATATTTCATACGTAAATTCAAACTTTTTTCTTACTTTTAAATCAAACATTCTCCAAAAAAATCACTATTCAAAACATCATTTTTCCTTAATTTCTCTTTATAATGGTTGTCAAACTGGGGCTTATTGCTTTACATACTACAAGTGGAGAAACGGACAATTTGATAGCTTAAACTAAGGAGGAAAAACACATAACAATCTTATTACGATACGCATCAAGATATTACACAACCACGAGAAAGGTCTATCTTTCACGACCATTGATTCTTGATTCAAAAGCAAAAAAATTTCGACAAGCACATGCTTCTACCACCCAAACAGAAAAATTTAGGCTGCCTAAGTTGAAACCAAGAGTAAAAGACTTTATATCTACCTCTACTTGCATGAAAAGTAGGGAGTGCAGGTGCTTGGATCCATTTTTGTACACAAATGCTACCCGTATAATTTGAGCTTGAAACTTGTATTAACAGCAAATTAAATTATCAGTGGTTGGGAAGTTGAGATAAGACTGATAGGCAACAAGCCAAACTTGAGTGGTGTAAAGTTACACAAATCTCTTACATTTGATAGCTCAAGCGCATATGGAAGGAAAATGCACATCCTGCTTCAAATTCTTGATGTAGTCCAAATATAACGAAGAAAAATTAAGGAACAATCTCTAATGAGTGAATATAATATGATAGAAGAGTGCAAACAAGAAACTCAAGTTGTTAAATTCAAGTAACGGGCCTGAACTCTAGGCATTGGAAGTTTTTATCCTAAACCGTAAGTAAGGTTCTTTTGACCAATTAGAAGTTTTTATCCTGCACATTGAAGGCAAGAGATCGATTTCATTTCAAGTAAATGAAACCATTTAGATATCGAAGAGAAAAGTGTCAAACAAATGCCTAAAGAGTTCACCCTTAATTAGAATTGACTTTGTAAACACTTTATCTTATAACTATCCATCAATTAATAAATAAAAATATATTTCGATCGAATAGAATTGTAGCATAACTTGTATTTCATCAAACTTGCCTTAATTAGATGAATTACAAACACCTTATATTAAATCAATATTTTAATATATGTATTTTTATCCTTATTCCAACTACGACTAAAAAGAATATTCCTTCATTTCATAAATATATAACCAGATTTTGTCTTCCAAAATCAATGCTGTGTATTTGAATTATTAAAAAAAAATACCTGTATATTTTTATTTGTTAGATATTTATTCAAACCTTAAGCACAAAAAATTCACATACGGTGCTGCCTTCTTCCTTTTAATAATTTCCTACACACCTACCAAATATATTTAACAAAGCTTCTATTTGGTATTTGGTGGTGATTAAAATAAATTTTTTAGCATATTTTGATAAAAGTTAATGAAACGTGTATTTGAAAAATTATAGGTCATAATAAATATATGGTTAAAATTAATTGTTGACTTTGACTTTGATAAAAATCTGGAATGTAATTTCTATCAAACATGGAAAATTAAGCCCATGTTTATCACCATTTTTGTGAGAACTTTTTTTTTTCTATATACTCATTTTCAACCGTATATTGACACAATAAAATATTTTACACATTAACCCAAAAATTTCAATACTTTACCGCTCTATATTTGTTTATCTTGAATGATTGTTATACAATTTAGCCCTTGTTTGATTGTGATAAAAATCAGATTATTAGTAGATTTTGATAAAATTTAATGAAATGTGTATTTGAAAAATTATATGTCCTAATAAATATATGGTTAAAATTAATTGTTGACTTTGACTTTGATAAAAATCTGGAATGTAATTTCTATCAAACATGGAAAATTAAGCCCATGTTTATCACCATTTTTGTGAGAACTTTTTTTTTCTATATACTCATTTTCAACTGTATATTGACACAATTAAATATTTTACACATTAACCCAAAACTATTTCTCACTTTTAACCACACATTTTTCAAAAATTCACTATTCAAAATAATGTTTTTCCAAAAAACAATGACTACCAAACAAAGCTAAGTGTGTGTTTGTCTCCCATTATCGTAGAAGAAATCGAGTAATAAATAGTATTTTTTGAAGAATGTGTGGTTGAAATTTAAAATAACTTTATTGGTTTGTGTGTAGAATATTTTATCGGGTAAATGTGTGGTGAAAAATTTTACTGTAACAAACAATGTTTTGAAATAATGGGAGATAAACGGGGTCTAAATATGATACAAAATCATGTATCTTCATATGAATATATTGTTCTATCATATGTATATGTATGACGTTCTACCAGAATTTTACTCATAGTATTAAATAGATATAAATAATATAATAGACAAAATTTAACATCTTCCCTTATTTAATCATGTCGAAAATGTTATTATTAATGTTTATCACTTGGGTGAACCAAGTCCGAACTACAGCAATAAACGAGGAGATATTATTCATATGACTCAACTTAGATTTTTGAACATCTTGCGCTTGTTTGGAAAAATTTAAAAAGTTGTTAAAATTAACAATTAATTTTACGTACATATTTCATGAGATTCATAACTTTTATCAATTTTTATCAAAATATACTAATATTTTTTTTATCACAAACTTTGTCAAACTACCGCTTCAAAAGTACTTTAGCTTCCGAAATGAATTGCATCACAGCAATGTGTACTTCAGGAGGCTAAAAGATAAGAAGATTATGTTTAAGCATCATAAGCAGATTATTCTGAAAAATGAGCAGATTAGGTTTAAAGCGTCAACCTGATGAAAGTGGGAGGCGGTGGATGATGGTCAGAAGGGCTTTGAGTAGAAAGAAAGCAAAACAAAAGGCCGAAAAACTCAAAACTTTTGGGTATTTCCTACTATCAAGCAAGCATATATGCCAACTTCTACGTTCCCAAAAACAACACATCAACTGTGTATACCTTTACCCTAAAATATGCAATTATTCATACTTTTTCCACTCTTTTACATTTCTTCATGCACACATTATCCAAGCAATCTGTGTCAGTACAAAGTGAGCTGCTGCCTGCTTCTAAAGAATCATCTTTATGCCCAATTCCTCCTCTGTTTTGATCATTCTATATAAACCCCTTTGTTATGCCCTTGATTCTGAGTGTTGTTTCTGTCGAGTGGGAGCAAACTAGCTTTAGTTTGAGGTCTTCGTATAAACTAAGACATGGAGAAAAACCGAGCTCGTCTCACACTCTACATTTTATGCCTCTATGTTTGTTTTGCAGCCGTATCTCTTGTACATTGTGGTGAGTGCGTATGTTTCTTTGTTTCGTTTCTTTTATAGTATTGTCTAATACTATGTATCGAAAGGTAGTTAGAGCTTTACTTAATACTTCGTTTTTGATACTGATCAGATGCAAGAAAATCAGTTCATTTATTCACACTTCAAAAATATTCAAAACGTTCGAGCATCAAATTTACTAGAAAAATGCATGATTTGAAGCGGTTCGACACAGAAAAAGGACACTCATTTTTTGAACCCATTTTTAAGCAACTTGTTATGCCATTGGATGCATCAAATAGTGATCCTTATATTAGTTCACCATCCTCTATGCCACCATATGACTCCCTTGCTCCCATTCCCTTGCCTGATAATAGCCCTCCATATTGTTTATATCCCCCATCGACCCCACAGGCCCCTTCTACCATCACAAGCCCAACAGGTGGCTACACCCCATTCCCCCCTCCAGCCTCTTCTGGGCCCACATTTCCCGGCCCAAGCCCACCTGAAGGGTCTCTACCAAACCCACCAACTACTGTTCCTAACCCACCTAGTGTTGTCCCAAATCCACCTGATTATGTACCGAGCCCACCATATAATGTTCAGACGCCAACTCAACCCGGGCTTAGCCCACCTTCCTTTACACCCAGCCCACCTGTCAACGTCCCATCACCTTCTGGCGGATACGTTCCGAGCCCACACATTTTCTTGCCCCCCATTGTTTATCCACCACCCGCGGTGCCACCGCCACCTCACACTGCCTCTGGCACGAGCCTTTGGTGTGTGGCAAAACCATCAGTGCCCGACCCGATCATCCAAGAAGCAATGAACTACGCCTGCGGATCTGGAGCGGATTGTGATCAAATTCAGCCCAGTGGATCGTGTTTTCAGCCCAACACTCTATTTGCACATGCATCGTACGCATTCAACAGCTATTGGCAGAGAACTAAGGTGGCTGGAGGCACGTGTGAATTTGGAGGAACGGCCATGCTTGTTACCGTGGATCCAAGTAACGTTTGATTGTGCTTAAAAGTAGCTTAAATTTCGATTTATATTAATTAATTTGTTTATTTATTCGGTTAATTTCAGGTTACGATGGGTGCCACTTCATCTACTTTTGACTTTTTTTGAAGATAAATATCTTCTTTTGTAGATTCATTGAAGAATCACGCAAGTAAAACTAGAGGGAGGGCAGAGGACAAATATTCCCATGGATAATAGCATTCTTTATTTTGACAACGATTTTGTAAGATATTATACAGATTTGTTGAGGGAATAACGTTTTTTTCTGGATTTTGGAATATTTGATGATAAATCGTGTCGTGGAAGAATTAATAATGGGGTATAGCACTGTATAATTTTATGAAATAATTAAATAATAAAATTACTGATAATTGTAATCCCAAGGTAAGTTCAAGAAATTTAAATGCGACGGACATATTATTCCTTGTGTGTTTTGGGACACGGTCTTGTCTTTATAGTATACTTTTTTATTTAGATTTTTTCAATGTTTTAATTATGTCATATTAAATACTTATTAAAATCAATGTAGTATCATAGAGTTGGATTCCAAGAGGAAAAAACTCTTCATTCCTAATTCTCAAAAAATAATTTCATTTATTAATATTTTATAACTGCAGTAACAATCTTGTATTTGAACTCAAATTTTATCATGTCCAATTTGAACCATACTGATGGAGTGAAAGAATTCTATTTGAACTCGAATGTACGAGTTCTTATTTGGGTTCCATTAAAATGTGTTTTTGGGGAAAATGTATTTCGAAATAATAATTTTTTGAAAAATATGTGGTTAAAAAATACAGTGAAAAAATACATTTTAGATAAAATGGAGCCCAAATAGGGACTAAATAAAAAGAGATTTTATGTAAATGATAGTCTTATTGATTAAAAATATTGTGGTCTCAATTTTTTTATGTATTAATATATACTACAATAATTCTTAATAAATTTATTATTGTTTAAAATAATAAGTTGTCAAAAGAATACAAATTGGAAGTGTGCACATTAAAATGGAAAGAATATATTTTTTTGTGATGTGATGGTGAATATGTGGTTGAAAAAGAATGAAAAGTTATTGATGTGGTGGGAAATACTATTTTATTGAATAATGTGTGTTTGAAAATGAGTAGAAGAATGAGAACGTGGCTCAAACAGGGGATGGGTATCTCATGTTTCATTACTATTTATCTATATTGAGGAAATTGCACTACATGTCAATTTTGGCTTTACATTTTCAAAAATGTCACTTTTTTAAAGTCTTTGCAAGATTGTCATTTTTGAACATTTTAATCCCTTTAAAAAATTTAAATACCCTACATATCTTTCATTAAGTTCTTGTTTGAGCCTCATTTTTCTATTTATTTTCAGTCTCATTTTTCTATTTATTTTAACCCACACATTATTTAATAATATATTATTTTTCATCACTTCAATAACTTTTCATTATTTTTCAAATATAAATAAGATCTGTTTGTCTCGTGTATAGGCAGAATAAAAATTAGACTTTAGCTAAACCCTTGTTTGGTAATCATTATTTTTAAAATATATTTTTCTCTCTTATTTTCAACCACACATTATTTAATAAAATATTATTTTTCATCACTTCAATAACTTTTCCTTCTTTTTCAACTATATATTCACCACCACATCACAGAAAAATGCATTCTCTATTAAAAATGTGCATCAAACACACTCTAAATGAGATTTGATTGCATGAAAAAATTTACAGAAAAATAATGAAAAAAATGTCACATCCAAATAACCCAACTTTCAAATTTAACAAAAAAAAAAAAAGTGAAAAACCAAAAACAAAAACAAAAATACAACTCAATCTATCATTCATACACCCACTAACTCTAAACTCATTCCTTTTTTTGTCATTCGAATCGTCAACAGCTCACGTCGTCAGCGACCTATTGTTCAACAGCTTACTTTCCTTTTGTATTTTTTGCTCTCATCTCTTCCTATTGTTCAAATTTACAGGTGTTTGCTTTTTTATTCTTCACATTTTTTTTTTTGCTCTAGATTGGTACAATATGTCTCATTTTTTCAATTTTTGTTGTCTATTTTTCTAGTTCTACGAAAATACTAACATTAGGGTTTATGTAATTTATCTATGAATTTATTTCTTATAACTATGTTTTTCACTTTTGTTTTATGTAAATAATGGTTTTGGTCATTAGTGGGCAAATTGAATTTGAGTTTAATTTTCGAGTTTGTGAAATGAGACAATATTGAATTGGGGCATGTTTTGGTCAACTATGCACAAATAAACTTGGTTATTTTGCATTTTGTAGCATGCATGTGTGTCTTTATATAATTATGCAGGGTTATTTGCATGTTGTTTAAGTGTTGGATCATTCTATTTTCATTCTTGGAAATGTCTTTGCATTTACATGTACAACTTATGACTGAGTATATGAAAAGTGGTGCTATGAGTATAACACTCATTATGTTTGTCATAACCCAACCCTTCACGTCTTGAAAAACTAATATGAATGTGACATGTAAAAGTCAATCCCGACAGTAATGGAATTATCGTCGAGATGAACTATCGTTCTCAACAGTTAGGCTCTAAAATTCTCGACACTTGACTCACTTATCTCGACAACTTGTTCCGTAAGCCAAAATTTGTTAAGCTTCTCTTCTACGTGTGATTTTAGGAGTTGAAATGTATGACATTTCGACATTTGAGCACCATTATTTCCTCATGAAATATAAACGTCATAGTTATGGAATCATTTGTAGAGATAAACTGTCATTCTAGATGGAGAAATTACCGACCCAAAAGGTGTTTGCTCGGACTACCAGAGAGTCCATCGGTTAGTTGGGTAAACCAAGGGATTGATATGTGTTACTACTTTAATTATAAAAGCATTTGTCCCACAGTTTGGAGTTCTTATCCTTATGATTTCAAAATTGGTTGTTTCGTATGAAGGCCCCGACCTGAGAGGTGGTAGCTTGAACTACCGGAGGGTTCATCAGCTAGTGGGGTAAATGAGGCGATTGATATGTGTTACTACTTTTATTTTAAAAAACAATAGCTCAACTGTTTAGATTTCTTAATCTTGTCATTTGAAACTTGATTGTTTTGTATGAAGGTACCGACCCGAAAGATACATGTCCGGACAGTCACGAAATTCTCTATACTTGTGGCCTAATGTAAGTGAACAGTAAGTTCCATAATGGAGAAGTTATACAATGTCAAATTTTTATGTTGTGTTAAATATGTTTAGTTGAAAACAAATGTATTATTTCGATGTTATACTTCAAATGTTGGTCGAATCTGTTATTTTCTTCCATTATTAAATTTTGGTAACTAATACGATGCAAACCACTTTTACATAGTTGTACACACTGATGTACCATTGGCATCAACCATATCCGTTCAAGGTGATGATGACGTCAACACAAATAAGCGGTGATTGACACATGTTCGAGTGCTTGTTGCATCGACCGGGACTTTATTCACGAGGGGGGCGGAAAGAGAGTCAATCAACGTTAAATGAAGCAACATATCGGATACATTGTAAGAGTTAACTAGGGGAAATAGCCACATATTCTCAAGGATATCATAGCTATTGTTTTGACTAGTTAATGACGTGATAGTACTTTTGGCTGTGTTTATTTTACAATGGAGATATATCATGATAGTATTTTTGTGTAGCTTTTACTTTAGATTTGTTTTACAGTTTCTATTAGTGATGCGTACAAATGTTTTATTTTGGTGTAACCGTTACTTAAACGTTGTGTGCTTCTAGGGGAAATTTGATGGTAACATTGCTGAAATTTATGCTTAGATGATCAACTATATTTATGGTCTCTAATTTCTGTCAGGGATTCACGTGGTAATGTATGTACATAATGGTGTATATTCGAATGTCCATTATGCTCGAATTTTCAGTGTACTTTACTCATTTGCAATGAACTATTGAAAATTACTCATACAATTTGTCGGAACCAACAATTGAACAATCGACAAGTAATGAAGTATATTGTCTAATAAACTATTATGCCTATAGTAATATTTCTACACTACTAATGCTTATAACTAATTTTGTCTAATTAATGATTTCTCATCAAGTGTGAACATGGAATAATAGGTTATCAAAGTTTTCATCTAATGGTGTGTCCCCAATATAAAAAATTAATGTTTCAGGTGCATTATCGTTTGAGACACTTTGTATTTGATCGACCTCATAAGCTGTGTTTATTGGATGTTGGGTGAATGCTGCTATCTTTGTGATATGGGAACTTATCATTTTATCATTCATCATTTTCTCTGTCGTTTATTTACATTGTACACATTTGAATGTTCCAAAATAGTAAATGATATGTTTTTTAGGCAAGTACTACATTTAAGATAAAAAAAAGTACTTGGGATTATTGATTACCAACAACTACAAAAGGAAATCTTATGATAAAATGGTACACATGATTTAAGATTCACATTTTCCATAAATTATGGACAAAGTTTAGGGGATAAAGAGTGTTGTAATGACCTTACACCATCACACCAATTGTCACTCAAGCAATATTGTGATTTGGTGGTTGTGTATAAAATGACCATATTGCTTCCCTACAAGAATTTGATTATAAATAGCATGACATGACTTTCTTCTTATTTACATTTCAACACTCCTCCAACTTTATGACACTTTATAAATCAAGAATATACAATTACTTCCACTAAATACATCTATATCGAGATAATGGGTTCTTCTACGGGGAATTAGCAAACCGTTCAACCTGAACGAGCCTTCGCCAATACCCGGTTCATCCCCATTTTTTCCATCATAATCAAATCGGATTACGAGAAAGTCACCTCTTTAAATGGTAGGAGAGCCATTTCTCCTATTCCTTTTTCCCAACCTAGACGAAATTTCAGGTGAAGGATCTCAGTCATCGAACAATGTACTCGATGATGTGTTAGAGTTCATGGTTCCATATAAAGATGAATCCGACGATGATAAGTTGTTGGCGAACGTTCCACCTCCCGAGATTATTGTCATAAGCTCGGATGATTCTAATGAAGATAGTAAGGAAACATTTAAATGTCGGAGATGATTGAAGTGGGCAATAATTGCGTACGTCATCAACTATAACTATGTAATGTAGTTTTGTCAGGAATTAATATGGTAATGTATGTACCAAATGTTGTGCAACAACATGTCCCTTATGCATCCTGCTTGTAGTCAAATTTTCTATTTTGCAACCAATTGTTGAGAATGGCAGAAACCTTATGTCGGTGCCGACAGTTTAACTGTCGGGATGTTATGAAATATTTTGTCTATGTAATTATTTTCTTGTGAATTTAAACACGACTAACTTCTGCAAACGATAATGAGACGAAAATGATAATATAACTTCAAAATGTATAAAGCCAGCATTGTAATATGCAAAAAACAATCATGGACAAGTTTGGAACAAAAATTTTCTGTCGGGACTGACAGTTGAATTGTCATAATTGTTGGTCAATTGAAAGCTCGGTTTCCAAAATAATAACGCATATATCAGCTTGCTTATGAACTGACATGTACCGATTTAAGTCTCCATCTTCGCGTATTTTGGTCGGAGGTATATTCATGTTCGGGACTTTGAACTTCTATTCAATTTGAGTGCGAAGATCAAGAATATCAAGTTTGTCCTTCAATCGTAATACAAGTTTGGCTAGGGTGATACTTGTCGGAACTACAATGGAAGTGATTTTTTTTCTCTCCACTTCCAACGTCATCCACGTGAACAATTTTTCCCATGCAACACGACTAATCTCAAATGATTACTCATACTTGAAAAGTTGATATTGCAATAATAAAAATTCTGCACAATCAATATGTCGGTATTTTATAGCATAAAAGTGGCACATTCGAATATTAAATTCATACAATAGCAAAAGGTCAAATCTACAGTTGAAATGTATATTCCGACAGTTTCCAAGCATCGAATTCGACGGTTTTAATGTCTATTCCGGGAGTTTTGAAATATCAAGTTCGACGGTTGAGATATCTAATCCGACAATTTTTAAATGTCAAATTCGACAACTGAATGTCGGAACTGACGGGAAACATATATGTAGGTGATTGGAACAAATTCTTCATCATTAAATGTGATCATCAATATTGTACTACTGAATGACAAAATTTTCTTCCCAAAAAAATTTGCATATTAAATCATTAAAGAGACAATCCTTCAAAACATTTATTGGGTTTGATTGGAATAAATTATTCAAAACATTAATGGTGATAATCAATTCTCAATTACAATATGACAACGTCTTTCCAATAAATAACTCAATATTTCATTAAATATGGAATCCTCCACAACATTTTATAGAGGATGTTGGTATCTTTATTCCAAAAGATTTGAAAAACCAAACAAATCAATGAATAATAATTTCGAAAATTTCGAATAAATAATAACAAATTTTATTTATACTCACTTTTGATTGGGGTTTTTTTTATTAACAAAATTAATATTATCAATATAATATACATATATCAAATGTGTATAGTACACAAGTTAATTTATCACATCATAGCATTAATGTCATTCAAGTCGAGCATTATTATTATTATTATTATTANGAGATCATTTAGCCCATGTTTGTCTCCCATTATGGGAGAAAAGAATAGAGTTTTGAATAGTATTTTTTGAAAAATATGTGGTTGAAATTTAAAGTAATTTTATTGATTTGTATATAGAATATGTTATTGAATGAATGTGTGGTGAAAAATCTTACTGCAACAAACAAAATTTTAAATTAATAATAGACAAATATAAGCTTATTAAAGTTAACAATCCAATTTTTATTAATTCACAAATTTTTAATCACATATTTTATCATTTATATTAAATAATCCCAGTCCCACCTAATATTTTTCTCACCGTCAATATCTGAAACCCTAAAAAGTTTTGGCTGCTGCGACAACCATGGACGGAACTCCGATAATAGAAGATGGTTTTCCGGCGACAAGGCTCTTCAACCGGGGATACTCATACACATATGACGACGTTATCTTCCTTCCCCACTACATCGATTTCCCAACAGACGCCGTCTCTCTCTCTACCAAGCTCAGCCGTGGAGTTGCCCTTGCCACTCCCTGCGTCGCCTCCCCGATGGACACCGTGACTGAGTCCTCTATGGCTGCTGCCATGGCCTCCCTTGGTGCAATCGGCATCGTCCATTCCAACTCCACGCCTTCTCACCAGGCCTCATTAGTTCGTTTAGCGAAATCACACAAAATTCCCTTCAGACATGATCTCATCTTCAAATCTCCCTCTAATTCGATTCTATCCGCTGATGAGTTTTCCTCTTCTCCTTGCATTTTTGTAACCGAAGCGGGAACTCAGAAATCGAAACTATTGGGGATAGTTAAAATATCCGATTGGGAAAAATTAACTGATAAGGAAGCTAGGGTTTCTGAGTATATGACAAAGTCATCTGTTTCATTGCCGGCTAGTTATAAATTTGAGGATATTGCGGGCTATTTAGCAAAAAAGGAGCTTGAATTTGTACCATTAGTGAGTGATAAAAATGATGAAGGAGAAGAAATAGTGAATCTAGTAACAAGTGATGACTGCGAGAGGATAAAAGGCTTTCCAAAGTTGGGGCTACCATCACTGGGCTCGGATGGTGAGTTTTTGGTGGGGGCATCGATAGGGACAAGGGAATCCGATAAGGAAAGGCTGGAGCATTTGGTAAAGGCTGGGGTGAATGTAGTGGTCCTGGATAGTTCTCAAGGAAATTCAAGTTATCAGATTGACATGATAAAATATGCTAAGAATCTGTATCCGGATTTGGATTTGATTGGTGGGAATGTGGTGACAACGTATCAGGCTCAAAACTTAATTCAGGCAGGTGTAGATGGGTTGAGAGTTGGAATGGGATCAGGATCCATTTGTACCACTCAGGAAGTATGTGCTGTTGGGCGTGGACAGGTATTGATTGGAATGTTTTGATCAATTATTTTGTTTATAATTGCTGCCATCAATTGTGTATTTTAGAGTGCATATGTTGGAAACAATTCTGTATTTTAGGGTGCATATGTTGGATAGAGCAGAATGTTAAAAAAGTAATTATATCCTGTTTTATATTTTGAGTCCATGTTTAAAGATGATATGATTCAAATAACACCTGGTTTAAGATGTTGAATAATAAAATGCCCATCGCTAGAGTTTTGAGATTTGATGGTAGATTTAATAAAAATAAAAATTGCATGATGTCCCTCTTTTTTCTGCTTGTAACCATATTAGTATGTTCTAAGTGGTTTCTCAGTCCTAAGATTATTTTTTCTTATAGAGAAATTTAGTTTATTTTGGTGCACTTTAATAAAAATATGTCTACTGTGTGCTGTTGACTAGATTTCTTTGACCTGGGTTTTGAATGGTTTATTCAGTATTTTGATAATAATTCGAAATTATTTGAAATGTTGCTAGTTTACCTTGAGTTTTCCTCCATTTTGTTTCAAAAGGATTTGACCTACATGCCTATGTTGTTATGTTCTGTTGTAAAATTTCAGGCAACTGCTGTTTACAAGGTTGCTTCAATTGCTGCTGAGAGTGGTGTGCCTGTTATTGCTGATGGCGGCATTTCAAATTCCGGGCACATTGTCAAGGCTTTGGTCTTAGGCGCATCAACTGTGATGATGGGAAGCTTCTTAGCCGGAAGCAGTGAAGCTCCTGGCACTTACATAAATCAGGTGCTTGTTGCATTATGTATTTTGTATGGCAAAAATTTAAACTTTCCTCCATCTTTGAGTTAGTGATTGTTTTCTACACATTATCTCTTGCTTGTTCTGAACATTGGTCAATATGTCTCGAATTTAAGGTAGCTGCCACTGTGCTTATGATATTATTATTGCTATTATTATTTTTTGATGAGTTCTTTTGATAATTTGAATTTTATTAGTTAATTACTCCCCTTTCTGCTCTGCAGATATAGAACTGGCTTGCTAGAGACGCTAAATCCCTTTATAAAGTGAGATAAGATATATGCAATTGAAACAGAGATTTAAAATTATGCAGATTTTACCGGATGCCTAACAAATTTATTGCAGTAAATAGTTGAATGATCATTGATTCTGTTTGACAAGGTGATAGAATTTACTTAGGTAATGATAGAGCAGAATGTATTTGAGAGCACTTATAGTATCCATGTTTTCAGCTTTTAAGATTACATGTTACTTTTTGTTGATCAATTTGTGTACTGGAAATTCCTTTTTTTAAAAACTAAAATTGGACGTGGTGGTTTTGGAAAATTTATCACCTTATAAGTTACTCTTTTTTATTTTACACTTTCATATTTTTTTCCAACTTTAATCATTGATTTTGTTTTTCCCTAGTATTTTCTCTTTGGTAACTACATTAAACCCCGTTAAAATCATTTGCAATTTGAAATGACAGGGTGGTCATCGAGTCAAAAAATATCGAGGTATGGGATCCCTAGAAGCAATGATGAAAGGAAGTGATGCTAGGTACTTGGGTGATACGGCTAAGTTGAAGATTGCTCAAGGGGTTGTTGGGGCAGTTGCTGATAAAGGTTCTGTATTGAAGTTCATTCCTTACTCGATGCAAGCAGTGAAGCAGGGTCTCCAGGATCTTGGTGCTTCCTCCTTGCAGTCTGGTCACGACCTTTTGAGATCAGGCGTACTAAGACTTGAGGTTTGATTTATGCTTTTGATTTTCCTTTCTTTGCTATTCTAGCTATAGTTTTTACCAAGTATGAAGCCATTTTGGGATATTTGGTTATCGAGATTTATATTCTCAAGAATTGGAATCCGGCATAACTTTTGTCCAAATATACTCATTTAACTATGACAAAATCTATAACTGATGTAACTAATCAACTTTGTTGGATTGAAGTCTCCGGTCATTCTACTTTTCAGGTAAGAACTGGAGCTGCACAAGTTGAAGGTGGAATTCACGGATTGGTTTCTTATGAAAAGAAATCTTTTTAAAATTTGCACTCATCTCCAAATATTGAAGGAAAGAGCTGCTGGTTATGGATGGTTCCAGAGTTTTGTATCGGTTTATCAATACGATACATACATGTACCAAACAAATCGAACTTGGCCAAGTTTATCACGGACTGCTGGAGCTTTTCACAGTTTCATGCACGAAATAGGATATCCTTGGTTTTCAGTTTTGACTCCTAAATGAGGATTACCCATCTATGCTGTTAACTCTTATGTTTATTATATTATGGACCAGTGGAAGGAAATTTATTATTACAACTCTTTCCATTCAGTTTAGAAAAAATGTATTGAACCCTTGAGATACAATGAAGTTAATTCGGGACTTTCATAAAGGACACTTATGGCATTCAATGATAGCATGGCAAAATTTATCACATCATCATTACAAAATCATCACGTTATAAAAGTGCAGAAGCTGGAGAAATATTTTTTTTTTTTCTTTTCCGTTTTTACTTCTCCACATTAAAGTCTTTAAGGTTCGTAGGAAGAGGAAAGAGAAATATCAAAATAACATAAAAACGCATATTAATTTTTTTTTTTTTTTTGAAAGTTTCCTGAATGTTGGGAGTGAATGAGAGACAAATTGTGAGATTTTGTTTTTGTACTTTCCGTTTAAAAGTTAATAACCTAAAAACTTATATGGAAGTTTTAATTAAGTATCGTGATTTTTAAAGACTTTTTAAAAATATCAAATTCCTTATAAAATACATCAATACCTGTCTTAAAATTTTTTGAATTGAATACCCGTAAATTTTTTAACCCTTCAAAATCTTCAAAAGTTTCAATTGAATACAATTTCTAAATGAAGTTGAATTATTATAATATAATTACTAATTAGTAATTATTAACAATTATTGTATATTTATGATAAAGGTCATTGTTGTCAATATAAAAAATATATAAGGGAACAATTATAATTATTATAAAAAATATTAATTTAAATGCAAATTTAAGTTTGAGATCGTGTTTTAGGTGGCAATTTCCTAGATCGTTCATCTTTATTTTATTTTATGAGTACATGTAATTGGCTTAAGATTTTTGCTTGCTGCATGCAGTAACGTAACATTTATAAGTGAGAAATTATAAGCAAAATTT
>CAIGRB010145044.1:43858-55003 GCA_903798255.1 Fraxinus quadrangulata
AATAATAATAATAATAATTATTATTATTATTTGAAAAAAAAAAATCACATTACTATTACAAAAACAAAACAGTGTTACAAACTAGGAAGTAAAATGTAATATACAAGATCTTTCTCGAGATAATTTTAACAGTATATCTGCTTTGTAAAAACTTGTGTATGCAATTTCTTGAACACAGTCTCCACGGCAGTGAAATCAATGTCGAATCCATAACTTTGACCTCCATACAGCACATAAAGGTATTCTTTAGAGGATGAAGGTGGAGGCATAATTTCACTAATATCTGGAAATTCAGACGTAGGTGGTGAAGGCAAATCTCTCTTTCTTGAGTAGTAAACATCAGATAAGAGAAGCCATATGAGGTCGGGGTCAACGCATGCCAGTCCTACAAGAGCATTAACAGAAGCATCTAGAAGACCTTTAACACCGCTGCATGCTATCCCAACTACCAGACCACTGACCTTTTTGAAGACGGCTTCCAATGCTGAAGCGCTTCTTTTGTTCCGAGCCAAGTCTGAAATCATGTTCAGCAATTCTGCCTGGACTTTGAGGCTGGAAATTTCAGCAGGTGGATCCTCCGATGATGTGGAGATGCTCCTGTAAGGAAGTTGGAAAGGGGTTCTTTCTTCTCTAGAGAAGGGTTTCTTTTGAAAGGGTGATGTGCTTAGGAGTTTCCAGAAGTGAATCCCATCAGCATGAAAACGGCGTGAAAAGAATTCTCCCCCACAGATTTGTACCACTGTACTAATTGCATGAGAACATCTTTGAATGGTCTGTATTAAAATTTTCAAATAAGATAAGCAACAAATTCCAAGACATGAAAGAGATTTCTGATGGATCAAACAGAAAAGTGAAACTGTTCTGGCCTTCACACATTCACGCGCAATCATAGTAGATAATCCTGTCACTAGCAGACCACAGTTTACAGACGGTGTACTTTTTGTTCCATGCACTTGATGATTTCAAAGAATCCTTGTAAATTTTATCTTAATGAATTTCCATCTAAATAACGAGTATCAAATATCCAGCAGTCAAAATTAAGACCATTTGCATCATATGATAGCACTTTGTTTTCTTTCTCCTTTTAGCTAGAAGGTCTGAAAAGCTAGGAAACCGACGATGGCATTAATATTCTGATTTAAGGCTATTAAGCAGAGAATCAAATAACTTACCACTGGATTCTTATTTCGGACACAAGAAACCAAGAAAGGCCATATTTTATTCATTGCAGGGAGCAATCTATTCTCTCCTGTTTCATCTTCAGCCGCATCTAGGGTATCCCGAAGAATATGGAACGAACATGAGCTAAAGAATTCCTGAATTGCCTCTTTGGTTTTACTCTCATGCTTGTAGGCTTCTTCCACTTTGGCTAGTGCGATAATTCCATCCTTGAAGAGATCGGGCAAAACAAATTTGAACAAGAAAAAAAACTTAACAATTCTTGAACAAAGGATTCTAAAACAACACATCTTGATCATCAAATAGATCGCCTCCAAGTAATTTTTACGAACTTTTAACAATAAAAATTATTTAATGTAACACTTACGGATAATAACTTTATCAAAACATCAAGCCCCTGTTTGAGCCCCATTGTTTCAATTTTTATTTTATTTTTGTTTTCAAACTTATTTTCTACCACACATTCTCCCAATAAAATAATTTTACACATAAGCCCAAAAATTTTTCCTACATTTTAATCGCACATTCTCCAAAAAATCATTATTATAAAATCTATTTTTTCAACAAAATGGGGTTCAAACAAAGGCTAAAAGTGCAAACATTAAAAGCAAGTGAATCTTATTAAAACTGGGTACAGTTTAAACAGGAGAAAATTATCAAAAATAATTAAAGAAATTAAAGATTAGACATTCTATTAGGCAATCTAAAAGGAGTCATCTAGAATGAAATGTGTTAGGAAAATCATTGGTCAAATTTGTAAGATGGAGGTTGGCATCTTAAACAAAGCCAATAGATTGCTCCATGCCCCATAACAAATTACTTGGACAGAAGTATACCTCAATCACATCCAATGCTATCAAACATGCTGCTTGATCAGCTGAAGCAATTAATGGAGTTGCAGCTTTTAAACATGATCCGGCAATAGATCCAACTATTCTTCGGTATCTTCTGGAATCAGTCAATTTGAATAAAATTGACTCCCATTCTTCCATTTGCGTATTTGCACCATTGGGACGACTTCCCATCTCTGTCTCCAGAACAACGTTAAGAATGTTAAATGAGCCATCACTTTCATTTGTAAAAGATGCAATTCTTTGTAACCCCAACACCAAATTGATTTATGCTCTGTTCTTTGAGGCAAATTTCCTTCTGACTAAACAAAAAGTCAATGCATTTTCTTTTTTATGAAACAGCATTCAACTTGACACGTGGCATTCTGAACACATAAATTCGGAGTGGGTTCATAATGGAGAAAGCTTTGTGCATGTTTGGGAAGTGATTATAATCGGTTTAAATTTTAAATTGATAGATAACTGGATAGTACTTATGAGTCCCACGAAATGTGTGGATAAATAGTGGGTATGACTGATAATGTTTATAAATTAAATAGGTTCCAAAAAAGAAGTCAATGTTTTTCCCCTCTTTCCATATTTCTTCATTTATTAGCAGCTCAGGTCACAGGTTATTAGGATTAAACTGCCGTGGGCAAATATGGAGTTTATATCTTCACTTACATGTTCTTTTAACTGAAGGAAGGACTGGAACATATCCAAGTCTTACTTCCAGTGGGCAAAACTCATTGATTTCAATCATTGGTGAAATGGTAGTTAATAGCATGGTTCCTAAAAACAGAAGGGCTTTTATTTCTGTTGAGAAAACGATTTTCATGTCAACTAGAAGATTCAGAAGCAACTTCATAATTAACAACAAAGGTACTGAATACAAATCACGTGCATCATCAGATTTAAATAGATGAAGCACTTCAGGCACAAAAGAGGAAAAAAGTGAGACAAAAAATGAAATGTATAAGCATATACATGTATATTTATAATGCTTCCCTTTTGCCCAGGTCAGATGGTACAAATTACAAGATGAGATTTTCTCTACATCCACAAACTAATAGAAGAAGAAAATCAAGATCAGATTCAGAGGTAGCCCACCAAGTTTCTCATTGTTCCAATTGTTTCATATAGTGACTCAAAAGGATATCACTAAACGGAAGTACTTGATAAGAGAAGGGAATAAAAATCATATTTTCATGAATGAAGCCAATTTCCACAACAATTTATATCAAGAACCACAATTGGGATATCAAAGCTATATCTAACAAACACCAAACAGTTGAGGGATACTCACCCAATTCCATGTAATCTATATCCTTGGTATTATCAACATATGAAGTTGAAGTAGAAAGCTTTCCTGTTCTCTTCTGTGAATTCAATATTTTAAAATTGACATCCTTCCCAAATGACTCTGCTTTGTTTGGTAGTGTACAAGCCTCATGTTTGGACGCCTTGGTTATTTCTGCCACTGCCTATAGAAACAAATAAGAAACAAATAAATCAACAAATTGTTTAAGGTCGTAAAGCAATTATGATAGCAGCTACAGATATCACAAATAAATATAAAAATGCCAAATCAGCAAAAGCCTGATAATTAGCCTAAGCAAGCAATTGACTTGTAAAGCTCCTAAGTTCATTCAAAAGAATAAAATAATGAGCACATTTACATGTGAAATCAATAAATCGAGGTAGAGAACGTATTATTATAGAAGACCCAGTATCTGATAACATAAACAACACAATCAAAACATGTAATGCAACGCAGAATAAATCGCTTGCAGAGATAACCTTTAAGAAGGAAGTGGTCAAATTTGGATGCTGGTGCCTTCCAAGAATTTCAAGTTCCATAGACACTGCACCCATCTGTACAAGCTTATTGCATCAGGTCATAGGTTGCACATATAAAATTAAAATGGTAATAAATCTCATTTCTCAAAAATGCAATGATCATGAACAAGACAAACTGATTCCTGTAACAGTAAACTCATACCGGCTCCTCCAATAATGGCAGTACTTTATCAGCAACTCCAACATAAGAAAGCATCGCAGCAAGTATATTTGGCACGTGAGGATTAAGATCTAAGTGGCGCAGTTGCTGACATATTGAATCAATTACGTAGTCTGAATTAGCCAATACTAAGTGACCCACCTGCAAGAATTTTTTGAATTATGTATTCACTGATTAGACAACCATCAATTAAATACAGCATAACAAGTACTCACCGATGCACAGTCGTGTATAGCAGAGATAACACGTAAGACAGCATCGCATGCCCTTCTGATTTGAAAATTTGAGCAAATAACATTTTCAAGCAACATAAAAAGTGAAGAATGAAGAAATCCCGACGATGAAAATTCTTTTCCAAGGCAAATATTAAATATGCCAATCCCCTCAATAATAACCTGTTGAGAAAAGCAAACCTAAAATCAATACAGCAATTTTCAAATGTCTGCAGTTTATTTTCAGTATGGTAAAATCATAAAACATCCATGCAAGTAACCAAGTTTGAGGTGAGAGAAAATATAAGTTTCCTGATGTAGCATCCCATTGTCATGGAAAAAATACGAAGTTACGTCTCCATCTTCTTCATCAAGTTGTCGGAGAGAGGCTCTATCACCAAGTGGAAGATCCCAAATTTCAGAAGACAGATATTCATGTAATATGCTACCAACGCAATCGATCAAGTGGCTCCTTGCACTACTATCCTGATCAATATTCCAAACATATTCCTCTTGTGTATCACATACAAATTCGCGAGATATACCATTACCACCTGCATGAAAGCTCTCAATGTCTTGCCATCCTAAACTGGACTTCTCAAACATTATCCGGAAAGTGGTCATAGCTTTATCAGACAGGCCAAATATCATCTCATTCAAAATACATGCAGCAGTACTAGCTTGTCTCACCAACTGTCCTGAACCTGCTCTCTTATACCATGACTGCCAGCTTTCCTTATGGTACTCTTTCATCCGTATCTCAGAAATCAATTTATGCAAGTGCCCAAGAGGAATATCAATTATAACGGAAAGAGAGCCTTCGATTTGAGAGTCTAGACAAACCAAAAAAAGATTGACTTGGATTAAGTTTTGGCCACAGAAAAAGTATTATGAAGAAAATAAATAGATGTACAGAGAGACAAAACCTACTTGCAAATAAAGATCTAGCAAAGAGTCTAAGAATTCCAGCCAAAGCAGGGTACAAATTCTGGCTGCCAACATTAACAAACCAAGGTGGCAAGTGAGGAATCTCATACTCAGTCTGTTCATTTTCAGGCATATATAGCATTTTCCTGTTTTGAACATCTAAAGGCACCGAATCATCAGTTATAGCCTTTAACTCCGCTATGGAACGCATGAATCCAGAGGATGATGGCCTTGCCAACACAAGCTTGTCAAGTGAACCAGAAAATACTGAGTTCTGACTCAAACAAAGGGAAAAAACATCCAAGAATTGAGCAGCCTTCACCTGCATGATAATGATACAAATGTCTGTTCAGAAAGAGAACAAAAATCCTTCTAAAACCAAAAATAAAAGTAAAGTTAGTTTCTCTATTAATGATTATATCAAACTTGTCATTTTATAATGCTCAGACACTTGGCCTCTGGATATTAGGACAAACTAAGGGGTTGTTTCTCCTACTTAGCATCATCTATGATGACTCCCGAGAAAAGGACAACAAAGAAGTGGAAAGATGTAATTGATAGCAAATCGAAATTCACTAAGATAATATTAATGAATGGACGCTGAGACTGATTACATAGTCCCTCTGATTAGTAGGAGTCACTTATGTGAGACACAATGAAAACATCGACTAGGTTAGCATTCTTCACAATAATGCATGCCCTCAACCGAGCTAGTGTTACCTAACAGCTCATCTCACTAGAACTTATTAAGCTCCTGTTTGGACTCCATAAAATAAGTAAAAGTTTTGGGTTTACGTGTAACATTATTTTATGGGAGAATATGTGGTTGAAAATTAGTTTTGGAAAAATGCATTTTTGGAAAATTGGAGTCCAATCGGGCTAAATTATCAGGAGAAAAAAATTAACTTAAAGAAATCTGAGAAGGTAAGTGTACAGGAGAATGAAGGAGGTAGTCTGCCACGAGTTGGGGACCAGAAAAATAAGTAAGTGCGAGTAACTTCCGAGCATGTGATAGTGCAAGTGACTCTTCACTACCCAGTACCACTTGCGGGAGCTTTTCAACAAGCCTGTAAATGAAATACATAACCAACATTATCAACCTTACAAGACAAGGCATCATAAATAGGGTCACATACAGCAGAAAGGGAACTATACCTGCTAAAGACCTTGGCAACGTCACTCTCTAGTTGATGTCTTACACTTGACGAGAACATATGTCTAAAGAATGCCTGAGCATCTGACGAGACCTCCTCAGAATCGTCACAGACCAAAACACACAAGCACTCCTGCATTATCAACCAGCACATATCCAATATTGTCAAAGTTACTAACAGCTCACAATTAAATATCCATACCAGTGAATTTCAGCTACAGATTACATATAACTACAGGTCAACCAAATATCATTGCACTCCGAAGCATCTCATAATCCAGAACATCAATTACGAGGTCAGGCTAGGAGAGAGGTAAGATACATCAAAAGGCCCTTTTGTCATCTAGATAGAAGAAAATTAATGAAATTCCAAGTTGCACTTGGTCTAAGTGACTTGGTAGGAAAGAGAGGTTTTGGAAAACTGACCCTTTGTCACAGAATGTGAGGTTGGACAGTACTCCATATCAACCAACATTCACCCTATTTAGGATGCTGTCAAATGTTGCAACTTTAGAACATGAATCATTATGGAAGTAGGAGTTAAATTTGAAAGCACCAGCGAGAGACAGAAGCACTAGAGCATCTTCTTGATACTAAGATGGCTCCCAGATTTACAGTTTCCTTATGTATAAATTAAGTCATTCATTGTTACAGGGTTATAGTAATATCAGGAGAAAAGGTGGGAGAAGTTGCCCGTATAAATGAAGTGCAGAGGGTAGAGGACAGAGATGATTCTGTTATCTGTATTACTCCAACATATACAAGGAGAAAATACTCTTCTCATCCAGGATGAAAGGATGATGGAAAGGGAACTAAATCAGCCAAAGCTAATAAGTGACAACAAAATCCATTTTCAAAAGTTCCAAATTATGCTGATGTAAAGCAGTAAGCAAAGGCACATCACCAGACTCTAAAGGATCTCACTTGCATAAGTTACAGATTTAGTTGCAAGCTCACCAAAAGCATCAATCTGCTTTCCTTTAGCGTGCAACTGCATTTCGATAAGAGTGCCTGCACAGTGGCCAGAATTCCTTGTCTCACTCTTTTGGTTGGATGAACACAAAGCTGAAAGATGCAAGAATCAGATTTTTCAACAATTAAAGTTCAACCTGAAGCAGAAAACTGTGGAATCACAACTGTGATAACCTACATGGGGAAAAGTTGCAGACAAAAGTTTATCAACATGAGCAGAAGTGTTAGCTATCCACTCTCTCGTACGCTTAACACGCAATGATCCAACCTTTCTATCAGAATCACCATGAGCCTTCTCTCTGAAGCCAGATACTGTAATGCCCCCGTCTACAGATTTAATCAAATCTTTAGCAGTAATTTCTTCCTCACCTTGATTTTTAACAGGCAGGTGACGGAGTTCCTCCAGCAATGATGCATATGGTTTCTCTTCCCTTGAAGAAAGGCCACAGCCATCATTCGCAATGATACCAATACTAGATATATTCACATTATCCTCGAGAACTATGATAAGATATTCTGCAAAACCTCTAATTGCATGATCCAAGGCTTCCGTACTTCCAGCTGCCCCACTAATCATAGATTTCGATACATGCAACACTTTCCCAATCTGACTGACAACTCCTGGTAAATAGAAAGCCAATGCATCTGCAGAACCAACCTGCAGATTTCCCGTAAAGTTATGAATCAAATTCCAATTTCTATATCCCATGATATGTAAATACTTGAACACCAGGCCACAAAGAAATGTTTTTGCTTCATCACTCATGGAAGCATATAAAGTGTAACTTTCTGCTTGATCAGCTTGTACAAAAAATAATGTACAAGTAGACAGATCTTGAGATGCATGATTGTTGCAAGACCGGCAGGAAATGTCCCATCATAAAATGAACTTTTTCTTTAATTTTTGCATGTTTTATGAATTTTAAGAATAAATAATTCTGTTAAGAATGTTTACCCCATTGGCAGGTAATTCTACATGATGTGTAAACATATTAAATTTATAAATTAAATCAAGAATTAGAATTATAAAGCATTATTTAAGATGCTGTGTGGAAGAAAGACATAATAAGGAAAAGCACCATTAAGCACCCGTAGAAAGAAAGCCAAGCAAAAAAAGGAGTCAATTGATAAAGTTTTCATGACTTATAATAACTGAGGTCTGCACAAGAAGATGAAAGAAAATGACAGCACCTTTGCAACAAGCACTCGTAACGCAATGAAGGCTTCTACACGAAGCTTTGAACTGCCACGATGTCCTCGTGTGGCCTCAACATCTGCAGCCTTCACACATATTGAAAGTCAATTTTTTGGAGTAAGTTTCTACGTGGTAGGAGAGGAAAATGAGTTAACATACTGTGATACAAGTTTCTCAGGAAAGAAAATTTATCTATGGAAGGACAGAATTACATGCCTTGAGCAAAAGTGAAAGCCAGTGACCAACGATGGCTGAAGCAGGTTCAGATTGAAGAAATGCTAATAAACATTGTTCTGGAACTAAATCATATTTTGAGACCTGAGCGCATGAAAAATGAACGTCTTTTCTACCTAGAAGAGTTGGGCAACCACCAATTTGTTTGCATGAACAGGACTCATCAGAACAAGAATGGAGATTAAGCAACAGACCCTTGAAACTCCTTATTACTCCTTCACGAAACTCTTCTGAAGCCTCAGATGGAGAGAGCAACGCCCCATGAGTCAATTTTTTCAGTATCACAACCATCTGCACACAAAACATTTATGTGCTTAAGTCGAAAAAACACCTTTTAAATACAACATGAACATATTCTGATGTATAAACAACAGAGAAATTAACTTTATTATCCTCAGAGGAATAATTGTTGTTATATTACTAAAGCAAATGCCTCTAATTTCCTTAATTTTTCATCCCCGTCATGAATTGAATAAGAGGAAATCTCAGCCACTAGTTAGACAAACTTAAGTAGGTGTTCAACAGAACTATAATAAGGATGAAAAGATAGCATTTACTTACATTTGCAACTCCAATGAGTCAAAAATAATCCAGAAAAAGTTAAATATTGAAATAAAGCTATGATTACAAAAGTCCACTATGTGAAACAAAAGATATAACTACGAGCGAAAGACTTTCAAAATCAGAGAAAAAAACATGGAACCAAGAGCAAAAGGCATAAAAAAATAATAACAAATAAATAAATAAATTGTGAACAAGCATCAACCACTGCAAAAAAAAATTCACTGGATAGATCAATGCAAATGGGGAAAGAACTATTATCCACGACAATTGACTGGGTAATGAACTTTCCAATCAAACCACATAAATCAATTGACCGCTCCTTTAATTTATTAGTACCTGATCAACAGATCCTAAACGGCATTTCTTCAGGAGTTCCTCCAAACAAAGAAGTGTGGCTTCTGCCACAGCATCACTCACATTGTGTGGTTTCTCTAAGGCATGAAACGACAGCAATTCATTTTTGGAGTTGGCATTCTGTGAAGATCTGCAATTCACTGCTGCATCCAGCAAAAGCAGCAATGGAAACAAAGTATAGCTGACAACATTAATAAGAAATCTGCCCATATTAAGCAATCGACAGTTGAATACAGAATGTAAAAAAAATGTGGTGAATTCAGAATTGTGTTATTAAATTAAAAAATAAATAAGCTAATAGTTCCTTGCAAAATATGTCTCTTCTCAGACCCATAGAACAGACAAATTAAATTCCGGAAACTAGCTTTCAGTTCCTTGCATGGAATTTCTTTTTTCATTTATTTCACATCTAAAAAGAGAAAAGCACACACTAACACTGCCTATATCCAATAATCCAAGATCATGTAACACACCATTTAGTAATCATTATTTCATGGGATATCAAAACTTTAAATCTAGCGATTCTCATTCATTCTATTTCTTTTCTCTAGAATTACTAACATTCTAATTACTAGAAATATCTCTTCATCAACAGCAGTCCTACAACACACCCATCCCCCATGGTCTATCAATCTATCAAACATTTCTTACACATCAAAAAATGATTACTAAGGCCTTATTTTGAGGTGTTCGTATAGAACTCCAGTTTGAAGACAAATCAAAATATCAAAATTGAAAGACCTAGTCCAAAGAAAGCAACCAGAATGAAAGGCCATATTAAGGTCCAATTCAGCACTTGACACGTTTGGAGAGAGGTCACTGTAAAACAAACCTCCGAAGATAAACAGTGAACATAAATTTTAAGCTTCCCACTAACAAAACGCTCGATAACCATTCAACTAAGTTATAACAACTTCAAAATTTCAAAGATGACACAAGTGCATTATAACATTGTAATCTCCACTTGAAATTCTAATGAGCAGCAGCATTGCCATCATCATCCAGTTTCCACTTATTTAATTTTCAGACATCCAACTTTAGCTTCATGCGGCATCATATGGTTTGTCTAGCTCTTTGCTCTCTCCCTACATTGACTGTGATCACATGCTCCACCACCATCCATTGCAATGGTAACAACTCTTGCCACCAACCAACTCCCCCAACTCCCAAACTCACAGCATTCCCAGTGACAAAAGATTAGAACTCCGATGCTAGATTCATAGAAGATCACCCTCAAGTTTGAAATTTTATCCTAAACTAAAATACCAAACTCCAGTAGGCTACAATGATTCATCAATATAAAATTATTTCACTTTCTTGTTACTCGTCATTCCGTTCTCTTTACCCCAATAAGAACAAGTCCCTCCAATTATAAACAAACTCAAGTAGATAAAAATTCATTTTTGCTGTTACAATCTTCATTAACTAGGAACCTTAAGGGCAAATTAACTCTCATGAAACAGACCCAGGAATCATAATAATAACACATATACACAAACACCCCA